>JAJONR010000489.1:0-189824 GCA_029582245.1 Solanum etuberosum | reverse complement strand
TATATATACATACATATATATATATATATACATACATATATATATATATACATACATATATATATATATATATATATATATATATATATCACATGTATGCCTAATCATTAATTTCATATGCCGGGAAAATGTATCCATACTATATTGTATCAAACTAATGTGTATGCAATAACGGTCTAAATTTGGCTTTATATATATATGTATGTATATATATATATATATATATGTATGTATATATATATATATTTATATTTATATATATGTATATATGAGCATGATTCAAAGATAGATATGAGTCATGCACTTCTATATACTCTTAATATAGCAATAGAGAAAACAACTACACTAATTTAGGAGACTATTGCACTAGCACAAACTTCATCAGATATGATAACTCAGGTTAACTGTGGGTCGATCATATTGGTGATGTGAATCCGTAGATAGATGATGTTTATGAGACATGGGCATTTTTTAGGCCAATGATGATTGGAGATGAGCATGATTTTTTTTAGATGTTCACTAAGATGAAGCCTCTATGGTTCTATTCTACTAAGTCTAAGGATACTTACGAGTTCAATAACACGTTATCTTAACTATTTATAATGCATATCTTAATATATAATCTTAATATTGAGATGTCAATTTAAAGAATTTTATTGTACATGTTATCATTAGATATGCATTCAGATTTAGACATCTTAAAATCTTAAAAAGATAAATGAAGCCTTAGACTAGTTAGATAACTTTATCTTTCTTCCATAAGAGAACTAACATTAAAAAAGTTATTCCAAATTTCATCAAAAGATTTCTGTAAATGTCTTAAAAGGAAAAAAATTAAGCACCTTAAAATATGTATGCTAAACAATGAAGGAAAGTTTAAAAGCTTACTTGTAAAATATCAGCTTGAGGTGCGATACAAGATATCAGAACTGCCATTATTGCATCTCCACAATATACTTTGTGTTGCTTATCCATATTCTAGTAGAAAATATAAAACACATAGTAATTCAATATTTGTTCAATTTTCAACAATCTGATCATGCTAATTTAATATCTACTAATCTAAGGTTTTCATATGGTATATAGGGCTCAGAACACTTTCAAATATGATATAATCTAAACAAGGAAAAAGGTTTGAGATTTTTCATTACTTGATTTTCTAGCAAGGTGATATCATAGTAATGATCCCAATCCTGGATGATTTGGATATGAAACAAAATATTTGTGTTAACACTTGAAAAAGTTCATTCTCTTTCATTAAATATATATCAATGAATAATATCATATGGACGGAAGTTATCTTGAATGACCTACTAGTTTTTATATCAATGTAAATTTTCACTCTTTTATAAATCTATCTATATGTATTTCTGTAGAGAGAGACAAAAAAAGATTTTTACATAACACAGTTAATATAAAAAAGCAGTTCAAGTATCCATACAAAACATATTGTACATGGCTTATACGGGATAAAATTAAAATTAGAGGAACTTCTCAAAATTAAAGTTTACCTTGAAATCATCAAATTTTCATATTTGAGGTGTGATAAAAGATATGGGAACATCCATTAATAGTGATTCTTCATCACCATAAACTTCGTGAGTGTTATCCAAATTCTAGTAGAAAAAAAGAAATAGTTGGTTAAATATTTTGAAAGAAGAAAATATTTTTGAAGAAATAGAGAAGGTTTTCAAGAAAAAGATGAAAACTACTAGCTCACTAGTTTTTATTATTTTTGTGTGCAGTAATATCTTAGGAACTTAATCAAAGTGCTAGAAATAAGAATACCAAAGTAAAAAGTCAAAGTTAATGATCTTTCACCATCAATCTTATGCATTATTTAACAAGATTAATTATTGGTGTGATCACGAATCTCAGACAATTTACTAAATTCATTGGATGAGTTACAAAAGTTTTAGCCTTATCACAAATTATATTAAACTTTCACCTATAGCCACAATTATTTCTCTTTTTATGGCCAGACATAAGATGATCAATCCCTTTTATTAGAACTTGCATTCATGAAGTAAAGAAATAAATGGTTAGACAAAGAGAAAAAAAATAAAAGCTTAGATCCATAAAAAATGACGTGTACTTTTATATTTCTTTCTGATCAAATTAAGAATTTTGGGGAAAAACAATTTTAATAACTTCTCAGTCTAAGGAAATTATTAAAAGTGGTGATACATTTAGCTCTATCACAAGTTAAATTTATTCCCATCATACTATTAATTATTTCTTTTTTAATTTGTGTCAGACCCAAAGGGTTGTGACATTTCTGATTAGTTATATAAATATTTGTTCATACTACCCTTTTTTTAGGTACCGATACATCAATGAATAAGACCATTCTATTCGAGGAGGATATTTACCATTAACATCAGGTACTTGAGTGGAATAATTTCCTTAAGGGGGGAAAACTTCAGTTCAGTGGATTGAGAGCGCACGTAATTGGCTACGAGGTAGGTTACAATCTACTTTATTTTAGATTGTGATCCATGAGATAATTCTTAGTATAGATTTTTCCAGATCCATTCAGTCACCACTCTCACTACAAGTAGCATTACCTTGGAACGCATACACTCTATCTCAAATCATCCATCTCCTTCCACTTTCAACTCCACCATCTAGGTCATTCCACCCTCATATTAGATCATAACCTAACCCCTTCTATCAAATAGAGATTTCCTGAATATAAGGTCACTACTAACGTTGTTAACTAGACTACTATTCTCCCTGAAGCTCTCATGCCAACACATAGTCCCTAAAAAAATTAATTAAACATATAACATACAATTATAATTACTATCAGAAACATAAATCTGACTCCAGTCCTCACCTAGACTTAACATTCACCATTCACATGATCCAAAACTCTACAACAAGCTATAACTAAATCATCAGACACTTCAAATAATCCAGGACTCTAAGGATCCCTCAAACTTTAATACAGTATTTAGAATGCACCTTATTCTATAAAAGAACTATCCAAACATTTAAATAAACCCACCCAATAACTCAAAGACCAATATACGATAAATATAACACAATAAATAAGCTCGATCCACTCACGAAATAAAATTTCAACAATCACGTCATTAAGAAGTAAACTTCGTTCTCTCATTGAATCGACACACAAACTATTAGTGCACCTGATGTGGTACCCATGTCAATCATTTTTATGTACTGGTGTAGTACCTGAGCCAATAATATATGAATATCTCCATACTAGGCATGGTACCCGAGTAAAGTGTTAGTATATACCAAGCATGGTATTTTAGTCAAGCGTGGGAATATCTTGTAAAAGCAGTGGTACAAGAGCCAACCATCAATCATACATCATAATCATAATGAATAAAAAAAATACAATTGTGCACTAGTGTAATCATATTCATTACATGCGATATAAAATATTAATCAATCACATGATGTTCATTCCTTTTCCAAAATCATATACCATGCATGCAATACTAACAAAGTTTTTGACAAGCACATATCACATCAATGTCAAATTAAACAACCATCACCTACCTGAAAAAATCATTTCCCAAATGATTCCCCGTTGACAAACTGATTAACCATAGTCATCTATTATAGGATAACACCCATCATTCATCATAAGATTAAAATTAATCTAGTAAATCAATCCTCAACCTAAATTACAACTACCAACTAATTCCAACATCTAGACCCTATCTTTGAAGGCTTATAGATACAATCTCCTGAAAAACTATAAAATATTATATTAATAAATATAGGTCTAACTACTCAGTTATGATGAAAATGTGGCCAAACTGGACTCCAAGCAACTATCGAAGAACTTTGGACACGAACTTCTAACCCTGATGGACGTAGATCGACAATTCATTGGTTTTAAACTTCTTTTCATTTAAGTTCCTCTCCTTCATTTCTCTAGAACTTAGAGTGTCTTAGGAGACTATTTCAAGTAACCTTTTTTCTATTTTTTCAATGAAAAGTGCGAGGAATGATAAAATACATTATGTTTTCTAGGGTATAATTTTTTCAACCCAGCTATAGTGGCCATCTAGGTGGTATTGTAGTGCTGCCATAGCAGGAGACTTTCCATTAGGGTGGGCTGGTGTTAGCCTGGATCCATTCAAATTCTTAAATTTTCTTTGTATAACCCAATTTTAAAATTTGCACCGTATTTCATAAATTTTTGGAACTCTGCACAAGGTGCATTTTGAATAACGATTGATAAGATCGTTTCAGTAGCAAAGATTGATAAAAAAAAAGAGTCCATACACGAATATAGAATGAAATAAAGAAATATGATTAAGAGGGGATGTGTTTTTTTTCCCTTATGGTAGATAAACAAGAAATGAGAGAATATGTAGCACATCAACTTTTTTCTACAAATGTAAATAAGATTTTCCTAACATATGTAAAGTAATAAAAGTTGTGTATTTATTATTACTTTCAGATAGTATGAAAATAATAATCTTCATAGTCTAAATTGGATAAATATTATGTGCAATTTATGACTTATCAAAATCTTTCTTTAGCTTCAAAAGAAATAAGGATGGTGTAATTATTTTTTTTCACCCTTTGTTTGGTATGAATTAATTAAAAGTTATAACAATGTCAAAAAAAAAAATTCATCATAATTTATTTGATTTTGTTTTATTTGACACATATTATATAGACTACATATTGTAATTCTTGAAAAAAATAAAAAATAAGGAATAATAAAATTATCTTCTTAAGAAAAAAATGCCCTTTATCATTTTAGAATCAAAATCTATTCATTTGTAAAATTATTTGTGTCCTTATCTATCTATATATGCTCGGTTACAAGCTCTAAAAAATTATTTAAGTTAGCAAACATCTAGTTTCTATTGTCAGTTTATATAACACAAACCATTCAATTGAAGTTAAATAATAATAATTTGCACAATGATTTTGAACCATCAAAAATCGAATTTCCTTTGTTATTTTCATGTAATTTTTTGGATGACCATCTAATTAGTAAAGTAAATTTAATTCTTTAAAAGTATCTCAATTGGGAAATATTAGTTGAGAACACTTACAAGATTATTTTTCTTCGGAATTGAATTTGTAAATGTCAGGATTTGCGTTGTTGATCATTGAAAAACTGCATAAATCGAATGAATTTACTTTATCCAAAGTCCAATGTCCTCAGAATATGTAGAACATTCGTTTATATTTTGAATAGATAACCCCAGTCGTTTAATGTGGTGGAAAGAAACTGTCACGCCCCGAGCTACCCCTAGGGCGCGAACATGAGACCTAGGATCACGAGTGACCCCAAGCTAACCCTGGAAGATTAAGGAACAAGAAGAGATCTATTAAGAGAAAAAATTATTCTAGAGAAAATCTTTACAGTTACATCCAATCACAAACTACATGGCATAACATAAGCATACTATGATAACTGAAATAAGATACTTCTGTGCGGAAGCTTAAAACCATAATTAACTGAAAGATGGGAAATACCCATAAACTATCTGAATATATAAAACTGAGAGTTTAACAACAACTGAAAAGTCAAACTCAAATGCTAAAGCTGATTCTAAATCTGTCTGAAAATAGCCTCTAACTGACTAGAAGTGCTGGGACATGCCCCAGCTAAATCTAGCAAAAACTGAAACTAAGACTAAAAGCAAAGCAACCATGTATTTCGTCCTCAGAGAATGAGGACTCACCACTAATACTGCTGAGCTGAAGATCGGGAATCGATCTATGCGTGATCTGGAAGCTGAAAACCTGGACCTACATCACGAGAAGATGCAGCGCAGAGTATGCGTCAGTACTTGAAAGGTACTGAGCATGCAGGATAGAGTAAAGCTGAACAATATAAACATAAATGAACAAAGCATATAACTGAGCAATGATATAAGATAAGAATGATACTATACTGGAAATACTGAATATGAACTAACTGAATGCAATGACCAAGTTTATAACATGCTGAGACTGAAATCTACTGTAATTGATAACATGGTCAATGCAATAGAATCTGACTATGAGGGAGCTACTAAAAGATGACATAAAACCATATGAGCTAAATGTGGTGTCCTATGTATACGCCCCATTGAGAGGACCCAATATACCCTGCCAGAGGTATATAGGCATGACTGGTGTGATCACTAAAATGATGCCCACATAAGAGACTTACAACCTACGGGGCACGTAGTTCTGGGACTTGAGGGTGACTTACTCTAGTCTAACTCGGTATTAAGTCTACTCCCAACTGATTATGTATATAACATATTATGATTGAATTTCTGTTATACTGGATAACTCAAAATACTGAAATGCAAAATCTTAGAATGCAACATTAATGTACTGATAATGAAATATTTGAATCTGAGGCATGTATATCTGAAATAACTGACCTAGCATGTGTAATTCATGAACTAAAAGAACTACATAACTAGGGTTCTGAGTTTACGAAAGCATCTACGCAAAACAATACTAAAATCATGATAATCTGATTATGAACATTAAAGTAACTAATTCATAATGATACCCTAGGTCTAGATAATATGAAGGGAATCAAGAATCTGACTGAATTCTAGGGACCTAATTGGTGAAAGGAACCCACTAGTGAAATCCCACATACTTGGTGATGAATTCCATGGAGAAATCTTTCGATTTCGGGGCTGGAACTGATGAAAACTCACTGCGTTCTTGAACTAGGGCTTGTTCAACTTTTTCTCCTTCCTCTCGTTCAATTTGATGAATTTTAGGAGAATGAGTTGACTTGGGTAAGTTCTAATTTAGTACTACGCTAAAACTGATCAAAACTACGTAGTTTAGGGGTTGAACAACGTACTTTAGGGGTCCAACACATAGGGAAAAGACCAAAAGACCCCTGACTTAAAAGTTGTTGGTGTCAACTGACGGACTGGCCGACGGACCCTGGATGGACCGACGGATCGTGCTTGTGAAAACTGGGGGTCTGACCTACGGCTCTGCACGACGGATCCGTAGGTCCTGGCGTAGGTCCAGACTTAGCTGGATTTCCTGGCCCTTTTCTGGGAGGGGCTACAAGTGATGAACCACAGACCACCAGGACAGACCGTGGGTCACCCTACGGTCCGTGGGTGGCAATCGTGGGTTGCACCTGTAACTTCTGAAATCTGCATTTTTGGTATGTCTAGGATACGGGCTGTTACATTATCTCCCCCTTAGGAATATTCGTCCTCGAATGAAGACTAAACTAGCTGAAGATGGAAAGAAAGAGCTGCAAACCCTACCACAAATTTAAAGAAACTGATTTCTGACTGAATTGAGTTCCAAGGACATGCAAATACGCTGGAAATGTAAGTACAAACTGAAGGAACATGATACTAAGACTGAATCTGCGCATGAATGACTGAAAAAATGAAGAGGAACTATTACCTCAAGCTGGAATGGAATCGGAAGGAAAGTGATGAGCATACTTGGCCTTGATGGCTACTTCTTCTTCCCAAGTAGCTCCCTCTACGGACTGACTCCTCCACAAAACCTTAACTGAAGTGACTTCTTTGTTTCTCAACCTTCTAACCTGACGATCAAGGATCTCAACTGGCACATCCTCATAAGTGAGACTATCTTTCACAGCCACACTCTGTAAAGGTACTATGGATGCTGGATCACCCACACACTTCTTCAAAAATGAAATGTGAAAGACCGGATGCACTGCTGCTAGTTCTGCTGGTAGCTCTAACTCATAAGCCACTTTACCAACCCTTTTCAAGATCTTGTAAGGGCCTACATACCTGGGACTGAGCTTCCCTTTCTTGCCAAATCTCATCACCCCCTTCATTGGTGACACTTTCAGGAAGACCCAATTATCAACTTGGAACTCCAAGTCCCTTCTCCTTACATCTGCATAGGACTTCTGGTGACTCTAGGCTGTCTTAAGTCTATCTCTGATGAGTTGCACTTTTTCCATAGCATCATGAACCGAATCTGGCCCTATCAAGGCTGCTTCACCTACTTCAAACCAACCAACTGGAGATCTACATCTATGCCCATACAATGCCTCGTAAGGGGCCATCTGAATTCTAGAAATGTAGCTATTATTGTAGGCGAACTATATAAGAGGAAGGTGATCATCCCAACTACCCTTGAAGTCGATCACACAAGCTCTCAACATGTCCTCTAAGGTCTGAATGGTACACTCTGCCTGACCATCCGTCTGCTGATGAAATGTTGTGCTATGATTAACCTGAGTACCAAGACCTTTTTGAAATGACTTCCAGAAATAAGAGGTAAACTGAGGACCTCTATCTGAGATGATGGACAAAGAAACCCCATGCAACCTGACTATCTCATTAATGTAAAGTTGGCGTAATTCTCCGCCGAGTCTGTAGTCTTAACACCCAAAAAGTGCGCATACTTAGTAACTCTGTTAACTATCACCCAAATGGAGTCATGTTGTCTACGAGTACGAGGTAAACCTGTAATAAAGTACATGTTGATCACTTCCCACTTCCAAGTAGGAATTTTGATCTCTTGAGTTATACCCCTTGGTTTCTGATGTTCTACCTTCACTTGCTGAGAATTGGGGCACTTAGCCATAAAATCTGCTATATCCCTCTTCATGCCATTCCACCAAAAGACTTCCCACAGATCACGGTACATCTTAGTGGCGCCTGGATGAATTGAATACCTAGAGTTATGGGCTTCTGCAAGAATGCTGTCTCAACTCACCCACCTTAGGAACATATAATCGATCCTGATAGTGAAGCACACCATCTCCTCCTTGGGAGAAAACCTCCACACTCTGCTGATGAACTGCACCCTTTAGTTGAAGCAATATCGGATCACTGTCTTGCTTTTCCTTAACCTCTGCTACCAATGAAGATTCTGACCCATTCAGAACTGTTACACCATCATTTGATATGATCATAAGGCGAACTCCCAAGCGAGCAAGCCTATGAATATCCTTTGCTAGTTCTTTTCTTTCTTCCTCAACATGTGCTACACTACCCATAGATAGTCTGCTAAGGGCATCTTCTACTACATTGGCCTTACCAGGATGGTAAAGCACATTCATGTCATAGTCCTTGAAGAATTCAATCCATCTCTTCTGGGGAAGATTCAACTCTTTTTGGGTGAACACATACTGAAGGCTTTTATGGTCTGTGAATACATCTACGTGAACACCATATAAGTAGTGTTTCCAAATCTTAAGAGCAAACACCACTGCTGCAAGCTCGAGGTCATGAGTCGGATAATTCTTCTCATGCACCTTAAGCTGTCTAGAAGCATAAGCTATAACCTTACCTCGCTGCATCAACACACAACCTAGGCCGACTCTGGACACATCACAATAGATAACATAACCGTCTGAACCCTCTGGTAGAGTCAAAACCAGAGTTGTAGTCAACCTAGTTTTCAGTTCTGCGAAGCTCTTCTCACAATCATCTGACCACTGAAACTTAACCTTCTTCTGAGTCAACTTAGTTAATGGAGAAGCTATGGATGAAAATCCTTCCCCAAACCTACTGTAATAACCTGCTAGACCCAAGAAACTTCTGATATTTGTAGGAGAGGTAGGTATGGGCCATTGTTTCACTGCTTCTATTTTCTGAGAATCGACTCAGATCCCTTCGCTAGATACTATATGCCCTAGGAAGCAACTGATTGTAACTAAAACTCACATTTGCTAAATTTAGCAAACAACTGGCGATCTTTGAGAGTTTACAGAACAACTCTCAAATGAGTCGCATGTTCTTCCTCATTCCTAGAGTAAATAAGGATATCATCAATAAAGACGATAACTAACAAGTCCAAATACTGCTTGAACACTCTGTTTATCAAATCCATGAAAGATGCAGGAGCATATGTTAGTCCAAATGACATAACTACAAATTCATAATGGCCATACCGAGTTCTGAAGATTGTTTTCGGAATGTCACTATCTCTGACTCTGAGCTGATGATAATCAGATCCGAGGTCTATCTTCGAAAAATGACTAGCACCCTGAAGTTGGTCAAACAAGTCATCAATCCTTGGGATGGGATACTTATTCTTGATTGTGACTTTGTTCAACAGCTGATAGTCAATGCACATCCTGAGAGAACCGTCTGTCTTTTTCACAAACAACATTAGGGCACCCCATGGAGAAATACTAGGTCTGATGAAGCCCGTATCTAGAAGGTATTTCAACTGCTCTTTCAATTCCTTAAGCTCAGCTGGACCCATTCTGTAAGGAGGAATAGAAATAGGTTGGGTATCTGGAAGGAGATCAATTCCGCAGTCGATTTCCCTTTCGGGAGGAACTCTAGGGAGATCTTCTGGAAACACTTCTGGGAACTCATTAACTATTGGAACTAACTCAAGAGTTGGGGTTCAGAGCTTGAATCCTTAACCCAAACTAGATGACAGAGATAACCCTTAGAGATCATCTTTCTGGCCTTGAGGTAAGAAATGAATCGACCCATAGGGGCTAAGCTACTACCCTTCCATTCTAAGATTGGTTTGTCTGGAAACTAAAAACGAAAAATCCTAGTTCCACAATCTAGTGAAGCATAACATGAATGTAACCAATCCATGCCTAGAATGATATCGAAGTCTACCATTTCTAACTCTACAAGATCTGCTGAGGTGACTTTCTGAGAGACTGTGACATGGCATTTTCTTTATACCCGTCTAGCTATAACTAGGTCACCGACTGGAGTAGAAACTGAGAAGGGTTTTGAGAGAGTTTCTGGACTAACATCGAATTTGACTGTTATATAAGGAGTTACAAAGGAAAGAGTAGCCCCTAGATCTAACAAAGCATAAACATCTAAGTTAAAAACTCGTAATGTACCAGTGACCACATCAGGAGAATCTTCCTGATCCTGGCGAGCATGAAGAGCATACAACCTATTTTGGCGTTGATCGCCACCTGTACCAGATGAGTTACCCTGCTGAGTCGGGCGACCTGCTGGTGTTGCTGAAGTTGTGGACTGAGCTCTACCATTATTACCTTCTTGACCCTGCTTAGAAGAAGGACAATCTCTCAACTTGTGACCAGTCTGACCACACCCAAAACATCCTTCCTTTCTTGCAAGACACTCACCCCGGATGGTTCTTACCACACTTAGGACAAGTTGGGTAGGTTTTGGTATCTAAAACACTCCGCTGAGACTTAGAGCCTGATGCCTTACCTTTCTGATACTGTCGGAACCTAGAGGATGGAGCACTAGCTGATGATGGTGCCGGAGCTGAAGATTTCTGCTGAAACTCATAGCGATTTCCACCACCCTATTTCTATTGAGAGTACTCATACTTACATGTTCTAGATTTCTTGTTGTCCTTAGATATTTCGTTATGCTTATCTCCCTCAACCTGCTGAGCATGAGTCATAAGCTTAGAGATGTTTATATTTTCCAGCAACATAGCATTTCTGCACTCTATTTTCACTAAGTATGACACTCCATACAGAAACTTGTTCATTTGAGCCCTGGAATCGGCAACCATGTGAGGAGCATACCTTTAGAGTTGGTTGAACTTGAGTCCGTACTCTTGAGTTGTCATGTTACCTTGCCTCAAATTCATGAACTCCTGAGCTCTTGCCTCCCTCAACTCTCTTGGGAAGAACCTGTCTAGAAAAGTCTCACTAAAGCATTCCCAAGTGATAGGAGCTGCATCTTTACCCCTGTTCGCTTTCCATTGAGTATACCAGATATGTGCTAAATCCTTAAGCTGATAGAATGCCAACTCTACCCTATTATTACCCGTCACTTGCATCACTCCAAAGATCTTCTGGACCTCATCTATGAAATTTTGGGGATCCTCACCAATCTGCGATCCTAAGAACTCAGGCGAATTCATCCTAACAAAATCACGAACACTAGCTGCAGCTGACACAACATTAGCATTTGCAGGAGCTGGAACCTGCTGGTTGTTCTGGTTAGTCACACTTTGAGCCAAAAGTTGGATAGCGTTTCGAAACTCTGCATTTGAAACTTCCTGATCTGGGACTGGTGGAGCTGCGTTAGCATTCCTTGCATTAGCTCTATGAGGAGGCATGATCTGAAACACATAACGATGAGTTAGAGAGATATCATACCAAAGCACGATAAGAATATCAAGAAAGTGAAGTTTTCCTAAAACTATTCGTAGCCTCCCTCTCATTAGATGTGGTGCATTTCACACCCATGAAAAAGACTCTACTTAGAGCGGATTGTCAGACATTCTAGGACACTTAAACCTAATGCTCTGATACCAAGTTTTTCATGCCCCGAGCTACCCCCAGGGCGTGGACACGGGACCTAGGATCACGAGTGACCCCAAGCTAACCCTGCTGGCATAACATATGCATACTATGATAACTGAAATAATATAATTCTTTGCGGAAGACTAAAACCATAATTAACTGAAAGATGGGGAATATCCATAAACTATCTGAATATATAAAACTGAGAGTTTAACAACAACTGAAAACTCAAACTCAAATGCTAAAGCTGATTCTAACTTTATCTTAAAATAGCCTCTAACTGACTAGAAGTGCTGGGACATGCCCTAGCTAAATCTTACAAAAACTGAAACTAAGACTAAAAGCAAAGGAACCATGTCTGTCTTCCTCGGAGAATGAGGACTCACCACTAATATTGCTGAGCTGAAGATCAGGAACCGATCTATGCGTGATATAGAAGCTGAGAACCTGGACCTACATCACGAGAAGATGCAGTGCAGAGTATGCGTCAGTACTTGAAAGGTACTGAGCATGCAGGATAAAGTAAAGCTGAACAATATAAACATAACTGAACAAAGCATATAACTGAGCAATGATATAAGATAAGCATGATACTATACTGGAAATACTGAACATGAACTAACTGAATGCAATGACCAAGTTTATAACATGCTGAGACTGAAATCTGACTGTAACTGATAACATGGTCAATGCAATAGAATCTGACTATGAGGGAGCTACTAATAACCGACATAAAATCACATCAGCTAAATGTGGAGTCCGATTTGAGTCTTCCCCTTTCGTTGGACTTCTAAATTAATTCAATCTAATCAAATAAATAATCACAATAAGATTTTGAAACTAACAACACCCATATTACTATATGTCTAGCTTAGACCCAAAAGTTCACCCCATATATATCATCAAGTTTCATATTTTGATTCCAATCAACATGTCATCTATTATATTTTTTTTAAAATTTCAAGCCTAGGTTAAGTCTCAATTCCTCCAAATATCCTAAATTTAATGATCTTCATATAATATTATGCACCTACTATTTAATTACCTACCACAACATATAAAAACTTGAAATCATCATGGGATAAAAAAAATAATAACGAAAAGAGTCGAACCTAGATAGTGACATAAAGCTACTTGATGAGATTTTTCCATTGCCACTCATCAATGCCACATACTTATTGACCATTTAAAAAAAATCATACATTACATTATACAACTAACATTACATTATTTGAAACACCCACCTTGAACAACTATCCTCAATTCAGTTTTCTTTTTCTTTCTGATCAACGCCCAACAACAATAATGACAACTCTTTTGTATATTTCTTAAACTTTCAAACAATACCATACTAACAAATTACACATATAAGATTTGATAACACTTAATTGATTCACTCGCGGTTTCCCCTTTGATTTTCAGCCGCAACGAGTTCTTCTATTTGTTCTTCTTTTCTCTCTTATCTTCTTTTCTAAATTAATTATGTATTAAAAGTGACAAATTCTATTACCTTATTTAAATATATATGGGACAAATAGTATAGGGTTGTAAATAAATTTACGACTTGGCTCATTATTATTAACTAAATTAATTATTTAAAAGAATACCCGTAAATTAAATAACGATAGTTAAATAAATAGATCAAAATTTCCAAAACAACATCACAAACTGATCAATCATGACTCGGGGCAACTATCAAGATGGGTAAAATGATAATTTTATGAATATTTCCAAAAAGGGCCTTTCGGGTCATTACGTTATCAACCACTAAAAACCATGTTCATTCTCGAACATAAAGAGGAAGAAGGAAGAATAACCAACATGACCAAAATCCCGAGGCATGATTTTCAGAGTCATGCCCATCTCTCAAACTGATCAACTCATCTTTAGGACCATTCCATCAAGATCAACAACCAAGAACTTAACTATTGAATCAGAATTTCGCAGATTTACAAATAAGTAGTGATTACCAAGCCACAGACTAAACCATGAACCCAATCTAAATTGAAACCTATTGGACCACAATACAATCATCATGACGAACCTTTTCTCACATAACCAAGGTAACATTCTGAATCAATACCGGCTACAACAATAAGTGAACCTGAACTAACCACCATATACTCATATTGCACAAACTATTATATATCTTATCAAGATTCCCTTCTCACAACATAATCTTTCCACATGCTTAAACTATAAAAATATAATCTTTTTACATCGATTACTAATCAAGGGAGAATCAAACTTATCTAACCCAAAGAAGGAAATGATTAATTAACCACCCAACAAGCGATACACCCAAGCATATAGAACCTCTAACAACACTGTAGAAGTACTAGATCAATAGTTGTAATTATAGACAACTCTTAAGAATAGAAGACATAACCGAAACGTGATAGATGAATATTACGACTGCCGGACAAATGTAAATACCCATGGTAGCTCTTCTATAAATTCTCATAAGCAAGGTGGTACATCTAGAACCACTGGAATACTTCAACTGCTCCAAGACCACACCAAATATTTCATATCTAAAATAATTAAGTCTTCCGAAGAATCCTATCCTACAAAGAGGACATCGTAGGATCGTTACACCTGATCCACCACAAGGGGTCCACCCATAGAAGTAAAAACACGTGTGGCATAAATAGTGAATCATACTCTAAATCATGTCCAAAATGAAGTAAGTGGTAAAATAAGAATATACAGAACCGAGGTCGAATAATACTAGGTACTTCTTTCATAGTGCCAATATCAAATATTTTCATTCATCTGACCCTATTTGTTTGAATTTCTAGCTACCCACAATCACAAGTCTAGTCCATATTACAATCATACACATACTTTGTTTATCGAACCTCGCATCCTCTTCATAGTACCACATTGAAGTCAACCCTCCTAATACTAACAAAACATCATAACCACACCGGTCATTTACCTTGCTCTTAAACCATCACTAGTATCAAAATCTTCTTAGGAAATACATTGTCGCCTCCAAAAATTTCAAATATGGTTCTCTCTCTGTCCATTAAAGCATTCCATGACAAATATGAGTCACACACAAGATTGATAAAACTAATTTCAAATCTAAAAATACTTTTCCACCGAGGTACAATAATTGAATCACACCCAATGTCAACTCCACGTAATCTTTCACATACCAAGGTTTAATTACCATTCAACCTATCATATACCTCATGTCAAAAAATAGAGAATTTCTTTGTCACACCACCAATAATTTTGTATACTATAAGCTCATAATATCTACTCACCATCAGATGTCTATGTAACACTTCATAACAGCCTGTGTAGTCCCATCAATAAAATATTTTCAGTTCTTCTTGAAGTCTTCAATAACCATGTAGAACTGTAGGTCCATCATGAAGTATATCCATAAGTCACCTACCATAAATTGAACAATTTAGCCCCACCTAACTACGCAAAATCTTATACCCATCTATGTAATTGGTTACCCAAATCAAAACTCAATCTCCATAAAAGTCGCTGATAAACCCCTAGAAAGTGCGTGCTGAACTAGTTCATATCTCATAGTCATATCTTATATCAAAGGTACAAATTCATACAACTTTCGACTCCGAACCAAGGTTCTATACGATAGGTCTTATTTCTTCACCTTTCTTAAACTCTCCCAATGATGTAAATTTCAAATATCTTGAACTCTTGAATACACCTGAATCTTAGTCCTTTCGCTAACTTGATGAACTATATTCTCATTTGACCGATAATCCATAATATTTTACCTATGACTCTAAACCATAATATTAAGTGAAACATTTCCTTACGTTCTTTGACAATCAAAAGTTTCAAAATCTACGACCCTAACCCTGCACAAGTCCTTCCAATTAGTCAATACCCGATGGGATCAACCATTTCTTATTTTACCAATCCATACTTTGACAAAACATACTACTACGAACATAGGCTTACAATGAAAACTTGAATTCTGATACCAACCATCTAATCAAATTTCCTTATCTATCAATATTAGCTTATACCTCGATGATTTTATGAAATTGTATATCTTAACTTATCCTTGATCGCCTCTCCATCAATCTTATTGTATTCATCGTTAGAATTTAAACCATACCAGATAACAAACCCGAAACTATAAGAGAACTTATCACCACCCTCTAGTCAAACGTATGTAGACTTCTTTCTCAAATCTTGCCCAATATTTTTTAACCAATCTTATGAACAGGTGACACTATTATCATAACCAAAGTGGAACAGATGAAACCACGTGTCTATGAATCCAATTTTACACTATATCTGAAAAATATATCTTTGGCCTTTGCAATCAGAATAAACAGCCTTGTTCTCACCTCTTTCTGAATATTAAACTACATCCCCCTAATTCTTTTCATTTGTGAGTCTAGTTCATTTCAATTATATTCGAGCGGTGTCTCAATGATAACACTCAACTACACTTCATCAAATTTTAAGTATAGGCAATCAAAATCTAGTATAAACCCAATGAAAAGTTGGGGTCGATCCCACAGGGAGTGATACGGTAGAAAATTCAATTGCGATGTGAAAGACGTGTTCTAATCGGTTGTAGAAATAGAATTTATCGAAACAATTAAAGTAAATTGCAGGGATTGACAACTAGTTTCAAATGGGGGGGATTGGATTTGTCAACTAACAACTACAAAAACAGGGGAGTAATCAAGTAAAGAGGGATCCTTGGGGATGTGATCGATTAATTGCCAATTTCTCTATACAAGTGATTACTAATTACTGAAAATCATTAATTCTTAGTGGGTAGGCTAGACTTTAGATGTAATAGCCATCTCTCGATCAATTATCACAATTCAAGCGAGTCCTCTTGAACCTCGAAAAGCATAATAATTAAGAACAATCCAAAACCTCAATTAATCTACTCTCTCGAGCTAGATTGGTAAGATCGAATTTAGGATTCACTTTCTCAAGCTGAACCTACAATAACCCAATACTACAATCATCAATTGATAACCTTAATTCTAAAACCTCTTTCTCAAGCAAGAATATAATACTAGGCTAGAACTGTATTTGCAACTACAATTCATGAATTAAAACTCAGTTATCAATCGAATCCACTTCAAATTGACAATTAAATCAGTAATTACTAACACCCATAAGCTAATTTAGATAATTAATCGCATAATCACACCCCCAAGAATGGGGGTTAAAGCCAAACATTATAAAAAGCAGGAAAATATTAACAACTATGTTATCCATTAGCTGGGTAACAAAATCCGAGACTTCACAATGCTTTCAATCAACTAAAAATCAAAACCCACCTTAAAATTCTACTTAAAAACTCTAAAAAAGTGTTTGGGATAAAAAACTCAAAGTAAGAACTCTCAAACACTCAGAATATTCACTCAAAATTTTGGAACTCTTTGAACTCATTTAAAAATTTGCATTTATACTCTTCCAGATTTTCAGATTTTGGACCAATCAGCGGAATTAGTCAAGCATCACTGACCAGGTCGGCGATGCGTCAAGTGTCTATCTTCATCGCCTTCCTGACTTGCCTCTTCACAATTCAACTTCTGTAACTTTAGGCGATCAGAATCCTTGTCACCGATCCATTCGGCGGTTTGCCGAAATGCCATTTCCATCGCCGAGTTGGCTTTTCCCCAGGGTTGGCACGCTGTAACTTTTGGCTAGCTGAAGTACCACTCGGCGAGTCACTGAGTAGTTTTGGCGATCGTCAGCTTTTTCTGCCTTCAGCTTTTTCAGACATTCAGCTCCTTTTTGCCTGGTAATGTTCTTGCCTTGCTCTTTTGCCTTCATAGCTGCCAATTAGCATTTAAACATCAGTTTAGCGCATAAAATAGGCATTAAGGATGATAAAACAATGAATATTAATCCCTAAATGAGTCAAAATTTTAGAATCATCACTCAACATCTCTTAAAACATTCCATGCAACCACTCTACTCACCAAATAGTGGCAAACCACAACCTTAGATACTCACAAGTCTGCATTACAATACAAAAATTTGTTTAACCAACAATCCTTATCATATAGTTGCATCTCAATCATGATCCATCACAAACTCTTATTACCATCATGCTCAGTTAGCATTGTTATCACCACGAAGTCAATCTTGTCACGAATATGACACCTCAAACCCAGCTATACCAACCAAATCCAAAGTACTCACTTAGTTTTATATGCATTTTCTTAGTAAAATCCTTAATTGCCTATGATGAGTCCGATATTTTGACTCATTTAGGACTTTGTTTTGATAGTATAAATGTCCTCAAATACCTAATTTATGCCCTAAACTGATGTTAAAGTGTTGATTTACAGCATTACAGGCTAAAGAGCAAGGCAAAGACAATACCGGATAAAAAGGAACTAACAAGCTGAAGAAGTGAAGAAAAGCGATCCTGCTGATCGCCAAGACCACTAGGCGAACTGCCGAGTGGCTCTTTAGCTCGCCCAAAGTTACAGGACCTGGGAGGCTAATAACCAATTCAGAAAAGGTGACGGAAAGGAGCAAAGGGTGGATCGCCGAACCACTCGGCAAAGTGCGACTTATTCCGCCGAATTGACTTTCAGGCCTAAAAGTGGGCAACAATAAATTGGAATTTAAAATGAAAATTGAGGAGTTCTGATCCCCAAGTTTTAGAGTTAGAGTTTTATCTTAGTTTTTCAGTTCTTATTGTAGACTTTGAGCATTTCTAAGATTAATTTTGAGGATTTACAAGTGGGTTTTTTAATTTAATCACTTTGGAGCATTGTAAAGGCTTGGAGACTCTTACCTAGTTGATGTCTAATATAGTTGGTAACTGTTTTTAACTTTTTATGATGCTAAACTAAAATCCCAATTCTTGGGGCGTGATCATGTGATTATGGTTGAATTAGCTTATGGTTATTGTTATTTACTGACGTAAATGCTAAATTAAAGTAGGTTTAATTTATAGTTATGTTTTAATCTATGAATTGTAGGTGCAAATGTAATTCTAGTCTAGAATTTTGGGCTTGCTTGAGAGAGAAGATTTAGAACCAAAGCTTTAGATTAATGATTGTAGTTGTTGGGTTGATATGGGTTTAGCTCGAAAGAGTAAATCCTAAATCTGATTCTACCCATCTAGCTCAAGAGAGTGGATGAATTAAGGTGTGGTTGTTCTTATTTGCTAATCTTTTTGATGTCCGAAAGAAATCACTTGAATCGGGGTAGTTGTTCGAGAGAAAACTATCTTTCTTATAGTCTAGCCTACCCACTGATATTTAGCTATTTGTTAGAAATTTCAATTATCCGTATAGTGAAATTTGCCTGTAATTGATCACATCCCGAGAATTCCTCTCTATATTGCTTTTTACTCTGTTTTCGTTGTGTTTTTAGTTGATAATTGACAGTCCAAACCCCCCATCTGACATTCATTGTCACCCCCTTAAAGTTGTTTATATGTTTTTGATAATATATATTCCTATAACCAATTAGACCACATTTGTACTTCATATCTGAATCTGAACAATTGTACCACTCCCTTTAGGTTCGACCCCAACTCTCTGTTGGGTTTTATACTGAATAACGATCGTCTTTACATCTAGAATTGGAAGAGGTGTAGTTTTAGCATTAATAAAAAATGGTGTCACTACCGGGGAGTGGTGTTGTTTAGAATTTTATTATTGAAGTTTTAATTGTGATCTTTTTGTGTTATAGTTGAATCGACTTACCTTATTTGTGTTTGTGTTGGGTATGTTGAACAGAAGAAGAAATTAGCGTAAATTGGAGTAATGGTAGCTAAGTTGGCCACCAAGACGATATGGGGAATTTGAATGATATTAACCACCCTATCCAATTGGGTGGTGTCGGGGCTATTCGTCTACCTCCTGCTGAAGGAAACGTTGTTTTTCACATCACTAGCACAATGATTCAGCTCCTACAATTGAAAGGATTGTTTGGAGGGCTGGCTCATGAGGATCCCCATGAGCACATTCGGAATTTTGTTGACGTTTGTGGACCGTTCTCGTTCAAAAATATTTCTCAAGAATCTGTCCATCTTCGATTATTTCAATTTTCTTTGATGGGAGAGGCCACCCAGTGGCTAGCTGATCTCCCAAGAAATTCCATTACTTCGTGGGATGAGATTACCACAACTTTCTATGTGAGATACTTTCCCCCGTCAAAAATGATGACGCTAAGGGATAGTATTCAAGGTTTTAAACGGTCGGAAGGCGAACAAATCCATGAGACGTGGCTAAGGTTTCAAAAGCTATTACTTCAATGCCCAACTCATGGGATTCCACACGATGTCTTGTTGCAATACTTTTACAGGAGTCTTGACTCGGTCAACAAAAGGGTTACTGATCAACTTGTTCCCGGTGGTATAATGCAACAACTTGGGAAGTCGCATCTCAACTCCTTGATCGCATGACCAAAATTAATAGAGCATGGTACATTCGTGAGGACTAAGTGTCTCCTCTCACCTTTAGAATGACAAAAGAGAAGATCGAGAAGGATCAAGAGAGAGACCAAAACATGGCAAAAATGATGACCCAGCTGGACTTATTGTTGAAAAATGTGATAGGTAGTGGGTTGAAGAGTGCAAATGCTGTGGGAGTTGGTGGAGCGAACCCCGATGAGGGACACTTTGAGGCGTTGTACAATGACAAAGTGAACTTCCTTGCAAATCAAGGAGGAGGTTTTCGTCAAAATTATCCAAGGCCAGGTGGAAATTGGGGTTGCAACAAAGATGATGGATAGAGAGATCGTGACATAGAATGGCGTGATCGTAACACCACTTTAAAGTAAAGAGAGGGTGACAAGGATAGATACGTCCCACCTCATGAGCGTCAAAAGCCCAAGGAACCAAGGGCTTACTCAGATAATTTCCGTACAGAAGTCATGCTCTCATGCATTCTCAATAAGTTAGAGGGGTCGGAAAAAGTCTTGAAAGAAATGAAAGAAGACGTATCTACACACAATCAGACGGTCACCTCTCATTCAGTATCAATCAAGCAATTGGAAATGCAAATGGGTCAAATCTCATCTCATTTGAACCCAAGGCCAAAATGGGCCCTACCAAGTGATACCTTGGCCAACCTGAAGAATGATCCTTGAAAGCATATCCACGCCGTGCCACAACGTTAAATGAGGCGCTTCTTGGGAGGAAACCCAAGTTTTTGATGCTTTAATTTTGTTTTTGAATAATGGGTGTTGATTTTAGAGGTTGAAAAGTGAAAGTTTTGAAAATGGGCAATAGGCGAGCCAAAAGTTTGGTTGGCGAGCCCGACTTGGACTGCCGTTGGAACCACCTGGCTTGCCAGAGGTTCTGTAAAACTTAGCGAGCAAAAATACCACTCGGTGCATCGCCGAGTGGTTCTGCGGGCACAACTTACTTCACCGACTAGCGCCCGAACTGAAAGGTTTTAAAGGGCCCAACGGTTTTAAATTCAAATATCCTTTATTTTCTCTCATTTTCAACTCTTCTACTCTCACCCCGATATTATATTGTTCATATTTTTACATTTTTACTTTCGTTTCATTGGGATCTTTGCTTGGGATTGTGGAATTTCTTTGCCGCCTAGCATTTTAAATCTTTTTTCGGCATAAAGATTGGTTTTTCAAACCCCGAACTCCATATGTGGTTGAACTTAAATGAAATTGGTATTTTTTTGTTGAATATCATTGGCTAATCATCGTGTGATTATTTGTTGCCTAATTTTAATTAAAATCAGTTATAATCAGCCTTTAATCTTGATTCTGGTGCCTTTTCTTGTTAAAATCGTGTTAAAATTATTAGGTTGCGTTCAATTTTTGTTGGTTCTAGCGGGATGAAGTCTGGGTAGCCCCGAATTGTGCTAATTTTTAAATTTTGCCTGATGATACAGCGGTTGACGTCATTCTTAAGGCCAAATCGGGGGAAGATGGGAAGTATGGGTCTTGTTTTAATTTCATAGTGTAAGTGTTTAATTTTGATTTCGTGGGCTGCGGGTTTGATTTTGAAGAGGGGTAAAAAACTGGCACGAAGGGCCATTTGGTGAGCTGGGTCGAGCTCGCTGATTGGTTCGGCGGTTCGCCTATGTCCCCCTAGATCGCCCTTAATTTCTCTAAAATGTTGAGTTTGATTCTGTAACTTTCGACGATATGCCTGAGGTCACCAAGTTCACTCGGCAACATGCCGAAAGTTCTTCTTGATCGCCCTTCTGCACCTCTAATTCCTTAAAATACACTGTAACTTTCGGCAAGCTACTTTTAGTTCACCGATTGGTGTCGGAGATCCACTGAAAGACCTGCACATCGTCGACCAGAGTTGAATTTTTGAAAGTTTTGCGCTGTAACTGTCTGCGATCCCGACTTGGCTCGCCAAAGTGTTTCAGTGACTCGCTGATCGATTCGACGAGTCTTCCTGCAACAACTTTTTCTAACATTTTTCATGTTGTTTTGTAGGAACGGCTAGATCCAAAGTCACTGGTAGAGACATGCTGCCCCCGAAAGCGGGCACGATGAATAACTATCAATAAGGATGCAGTTGCATCTAGAGCAAAGGCAACGAAACTACCTCCAAAGGGAGGCAAAGGAAAGGGCAAGGCGCTTGTAGTTATGCCTCCTGAGGAGGCAAGCTCAGACAGTGAGGGGGTCTACGAGACTCACCTCACCACATCGGGTAGTGAGGGGGACTCAAATAATTCTCCGACTTCTATCTCCGAGCCTGAGGATGACCAATTATTACAGGCCTAGAGAGTAGAGCTACGCTCCAAGTTGATGAATGATCCGTCTAGGATCCCAGTGCCTCCGACGCCTGCCCATTCAGCTTCAGCTCCAGTGCCTCCTTCTGAGCATCCAGTGGTCCCAGCGCCACCAGTACAGGGTCCTCCTCCCTGGTCACTCAACTGACTAAAGGACGAGGGTTTGAGGACTATTCTTGAGGAGAAGAGATTGTCTACCGACGCTATGGTGGACAGGTTTCAGAAGTGTGGAACACTATCAACTTGCACAAGTTTGAAATTCTCCACAAACGTCGGGGCCCCTACATTCCCTATTGGATCACCCAAAGTTACATGACCTGGGAGGCTGATGACCAATTCAGAATGGCGATGGAAGGGAGCAAAACGCGGATCGCCGAACCACTTGGTGAGGCGCAACTTATTCCACTGAATTGACTTTCAGGACTAAAAGTGGGAAACTATAAATTGGAATTTAAA
Organism: Solanum etuberosum; assembly: GCA_029582245.1. Taxonomy (NCBI): domain Eukaryota; kingdom Viridiplantae; phylum Streptophyta; class Magnoliopsida; order Solanales; family Solanaceae; genus Solanum; species Solanum etuberosum. The sequence continues at coordinate 166,472 of JAJONR010000489.1, read as the reverse complement.
AGGAAAATTGAGGAGTTCGGATCCCCAAGTTATAGAGTTAGAGTTTTCTCTTAGATTTTCAATTCTTATTATAGACTTTGAGGATTTCTAACCTTAATTTTGAGGATTTGCAAGTGAATGAGTCCGAGATTTTGACTTATTTAGGGCTTTGCTTTTATAGTATAAATGTCCTCAAATGCCCCATTTGTGCTCTAAACTGATGTTAAAGTGTTGAATTGCAGCTATGAAGGCTAAGGAGCAAGGCATGGACACTACCAGGCAAAAAGGAACAAACAAGCTGAAGAACTGAAGAAAAGTGATCCTGGTGATCGCCAAGACCACTAGGTGAACCACCGAGTGGCTCTTTAGCTTGCCCAAAGTTACAGTACGCCACTCCTGAGATGATAGAAATTTGGCGAGGAACATTCCCTATTGGCGAATCACTGATTGGATCGGCAAAGAGGGATTGGTCTGCTGAAATTTACAGGACCATCAGTGAGGTTGCAAGCAGAACGACGATCAAAAGGAGCAAAGGGCGAATCGCGGAACTGAGTGGTGACCCTGACACAGACCGCCGAAAGTTACAGTTTGAAATGGATGAAAACTTGAGCTAAGAGGGCGATGGACATGAGCGATTGGCGATTCACCGACTAGTCGGTGAAGCCCGACTTAATTCACCGAATCACCCTAAAGGCTAGATTTCGAAAGAGTATAAATTGAATTTTTGAAAAGAGAAAAGGTATCCAAACATTGTGAAAACTTAGACTTAGAATGAAAACACTGTTGTTGTTGGTTTTCGAAGCAAATTTTCAAGTAGATTTCGAGTGGGTTTTGTAACTGCAGCTAAATTTACTCATTTTAAGGTTTTTGAAGTTAATACCCAACTAGCATGTAATAGGTATTGAATTTTCACTTTTTATGATGACTAGCTAAAACCCCATTCTTGGGGGTTTGACCATGTAATTAATTGCTTAATTTAGCTGATGGGTGTTAGAAATTATTGATTGTATTGCTAAATCGAAGTGGGTCTGATTTATTGCTGCTGTTATTTTGATGTATTGAAAATTTATTTCGAAGGTACTAGTGTTTTATTCTTGCTTGAGAGAGAAGTTTAATACCAAGACTATAAATAAGCATTCGTTGTTATTGGGCTATTGTGGGTTCAGCTAGAGAGAGTGAATCCTAAGTACCGTTCTACCTATCTAGCTGGACAGAGTAGATGGAATAAGCTTGTGGGTTGGTTTTCATGTTTAGTCTGTTGAGGTTCGAGAGAACTCAATTGAAGCGAGGTAGTTGTTTGAGAGAAAGCTACCTCATCTAAGGCCCATCCTACTCACAAAGATTTAGTAACTTTTAGTAATTATCTAACACCCATTTAGCGTAATTGGAAGTTGATCGGTCATTCCCCCAAGTATCTCTAAATAATTTGATTACCTCTGTTGTTCGTTATTATTTTGGTTGCTGATTGATATCAAATTCCCCCACCTGGCATTTATGTCACCCTTTTGACTTATTTAAGTGATTCCGATAATTTTATTCCTACAACTAATTAAATCACATTTACTACTTCATAATTGAATTCAAACATAGACTTCTCCCTGTGGGTTCGACCCCAACTCTTCGTTGGGTTTTATACTAGTTAACGATCGTCTACACCTATAATTAGATGAGGTGTATTTGAGACGTTAATCAAAATGGTGCCGCTGCCGTGGAGTGGTGTTGTTTAGAATTTTATTATTGAAGTTTGAATTGTTATCTCTTTGTGTTGTATTTGAATCGACTTACCTTTTTGTTTTGAGTTGTGGTGATCAGGTGACAGGATGAGTGCAAATGAAAGCACCGTGAACCAACTTGGTTACCAAGATGATGGTGGTGATTTCTTTAACGCCAATGAAGCTCTATTGGGGGGCTTAGGTGTTATTCACCTACCTCCGGTTGAGGATCATGCTGCATTTCATGTGACAAATACAATGCTGCAACTCCTGCAAGCTAAAGGCGTATTTGAGGGGTTAGATCATGAGAATCCCCATGAGCATATTCGGAACTTTATGGAGATATGCAGTCCGTTCTGACTCAGGGATATGTCACAAGAATCAATTCAGCTACGATTGTTCCCTTTTTCATTAATGGGGGAGGCAACCAAATGGTTAGCAGAGCTACCGAGAGAGTCCATTCTATCATGGGAGGAGCTCACCAAGGCATTTTACGTGAGGTTCTTTCCTCCCTCAAAGATGGTGAAATTGCGTGACAACATCCAAAACTTAAAGAGGATAGAAGGGGAACCAATTCATGAAACTTAGCTGAGATTTCAGAAGTTACTAGTACAATGTCCTACTCATGGGCTTCCGGGTGATGTGATACTTCAATATTTCTATAGAAATTTAGACTCAATGAACAAAGGAGTAGCCGACCAGCTGGCGCGAGGAGGGATAATGCTTCAACCATTTGAGGTAGCCTCATCCCTTCTTGATTAAATGACAAAGATCAATTAGGCATGGTACACTCAAGAGGACCAAGTTTCCCTTTTTAGTTTTAGGATGACGAAAGAGCAACTTGATAAGGAGAAAGAGAGGGATGAGAATATTAGAAAAATGATATCTCAAATGGAGTTGTTACAAAAGCAAGTGTTCGAAAAGGTTGATGAAACCAAAGAAGTAAGAGGTGTGTTTAGAGTTGAGGAGGGTTCTCACCCGTGCTACTTAAAGTCGGGTGGGAATCAAGGTTGGAACTTGCATAAAGAAGAAGAGCGGAGACGATACTATCAAGAATGGACTGAACAATATGACGCTTGGAAGAGAGAAAAGAGGCATGAAGAGGACCACACGCAATCAAGTGACAGCCTAAAATCAAAGGGTAGTTCGAGTAGCCTACGCGTGGATGATTTTTTGTCGCGTATCCTAAATAAGGTTGAAGGATTTGATGACATGCTTAAGGAGATGAAAGCTGATTTCTCATCGTTTAATTATAGAGTGAATTCTCACGCAGATGCAATCAAGCAACTTGAGGGTCAACTGAGTCAAGATTCAGCACAACTAGAACCCGTGGCAGTTGAAAGGGGTGAAGCTGAATGCACAACAATTCGAAGGGATGACTATGAAAAAGACTTGGCGGTTGTGACTCGAAGTGGAAAGATAGTGGTTGGTGATGTAAAAGGTAATAATGGGATAAACACTTATGAAGAAGATAAAGATAACGATGATGAAGATGGGTTTGTTCAAGCACTAGAAAGTGATATGATCAAAGAGGAGGAGGAAAGTCATAAGAAAAGCCTCATCGACAATTTGCAAAAAGATAAATAAAAGGGAACCCCAACTCAAATGATAGTGCAACCTCTTCCCAAAATAATTCCCCCATTTCCTCAACGTCTCAAAAAGATAAATAAGGATTAAAAGTTCACGAAATTCCTATCCGTGTTTAAGACACTTACTATAAATCTTCCGTTAGTGGAAGCATTATTGGAGATGTCGGGATATGCTAAATTCATGAAGGAGCTGATCACTAAGAAGAAAAGCATGGACTTGGAAACAATTGAAGTCTCTCATAATTATAGTGCCATTATGACCAGCAAGATGATTATAAAGAAGGAGGATCTAGGGGCATTCACCATCCCATGCACCATTGGTATGCTTCAATTTTCTAAAGCATGTGATTTGGGAGCAAGTATCAATTTGATGCCCTATGCAATCTTTAAACAACTTGGACTGGGCGAACCAAAATCCACCACTATGTGGCTTCTTATGGTGGACCGGTCTATCAAACACCCCGGTGGAATAGTCTATGACATATTGGTAAAGGTGGATCGATTCATATTTCCAGCTGACTTTGTTATTCTTGATTGTGAGATTGATGTTGAAGTTCCTATTATTTTGGGTAGACCATTTTAAGCAACCAGAAGGGCCCTAGTGGATGTTGAAAGTGAGGAGTTGAAGTTCTGGGTTAATGAAGATGAGGTCACCTTTAATGTGTTCAAATCAATGAAGCAACCTAGTGATATTCATGTAGTATCAACGATCGATGTGATCGATGAAGCGGTGGCTAGTGTGAGCGAGATAATGTTTCTGAATGAACCTCTTGAGGCTGTTCTTTCGAATTATGATGAAACCGAAGTCCAGGGGTATGATGAAGTGGTAGCTGCTCTATCGGGGTTAGGTGAATACTTAAGGAACCCATTAAAGATAGACATTGATCTAAATAATCGGGATAGTCCTCCCGCTAAACCATCCACAGAGGAACCGCCAAAACTTGAGTTGAAAGTGCTCCCGCACATCTTCGGTATCCATTCTTGGGGGCGAATAATACCTTGGAGGTTATCATTGCAGGTGACTTGCTTGAATGGCAAGTGAAGTTGCTTCTTGAGGTGTTGAAAAGGTACATCAAGGCAATAGGATCGACTATCGTTGATATTGTAGGGATTCCACCTGGAATTTGCAAACACAAAATTCAATTGGATAGCGAGTGCAAACCAAGTGTTGAGCATCAAAGAAGATTGAACCCACCTATGCAAGATGTGGTGAAGAAAGAGATTATTAAATGTCTAGATGCAGGTGTAGTGTATCCTATTGCGGATAGCAAATGGGTGAGTCTGGTACAATGCGTGCCCAAAATAGGGGTCATCACGGTGGTCCCAAATGAGAAAGGATAACTTGTCCCCATGAGGCCAGTCACCGAGTGGAGAGTATGCATGGATTATCGGAAACTAAACTCTTGGATCGAGAAGGATCATTTTCCGATGCCGTTTATGGATTAAATGCTTGATAAACTTACGGGGCGTGGGTGGTACTATTTTTTGGATGGCTACTCCGGGTACAACCAAATCTCTATCGCACCGAAAGATCAAGAGAAAACCACTTTCACATGTCCCTACGGGACTTTCACATTCAAAAGGATGCCGTTTGGATTATGCAATGCCCCTGTGACATTTCAACGGTGCATGATTTTGATTTTTGCTGATATGGTGGAAGAGTCAATGGAAGTGTTCATGGATGACTTTTCAGTTGTCGGTGATTCATTTGAGACATGTTTGGCTCATCTTGGGCAAGTCCTTCAAAGGTGTGTAGAAACAAACTTGGTCCTTAATTGGGGAAAATGTCACTTCATGGTAAAAAAAGGCATAGTCCTAGGTCACAAAGTGTCACAAAAGGGACTAGAGGTATCACGACCCAGGAGTACACCCTAGATGTAACAAGGCACATAGAACCCCCAAAAGCACCATATAAGCCACTTAGCATATCATAACATAAGCATCGAACAATATTGAGTAAAACACATTTCAAGTCTTAAAAAGTTTTTCATAAAAGCAACGCGGAAGTTTAGACTTGTCTCAATTAGCTATCCATTACAATCCTTGAATCAAATAGGGACACAACCCTTACAACATAGTTCGAAAGGAAAAACTAGAAATGAAATTCAAAATGAAACATCCTTCCTCGACTCATGAGGACTCACCACAAGTTAGGAGAATAGTAGAATTCAAGCTTTAACAAATTGATGACCGCCTTAAGAACCAGACCCTACACTTGGGAAAAATGTAGGAAAATATGGGTTAGTACAAAAATACACTAAGTATGATAGCCATGCATAAAAACGTTGAAATCATGCTAAAAGGGACATTTTAGTTGAAACCATGCTATATGCCAATTTTGAACATCATCATAGAGATAGTTGGAAAACGTAACTCATAAACATAACTCATATATAGATCATCATAGCATAAAGGATTACAACATAATCATAAGCATAACCTCCATCATAGACATAATGTAAAAATTAATCATCATGAGGCATAACTCATATACATAGTCAATACTTAGATCTTCATTTCATAAGAGAACAATCTCATAAATAACCCTAAGTCATACTTGTGCAATGCATGGATAGGATCCCATAATCCCATCCATACTAAGTAAAACTTTTAGGCCATCATAATCATACTTACCATCCTTTGATCTCATCCTTAGTTTAATACTCATAGACAAGGAAACATTCGCCTTTAATCACTCATATCAAGGAAAGAAACTCATAACAACAATCCACATTAAGCATACATTAATTCATAGACCTTCATAACATAAGAAGAACACACGATAACTACCCTCAAATCCTACTTGTGCATTGCATGAATAGGATCCCATACTCCCACCCATACTAAGTAGAGCTTCTTGAGTAGCCATCGTTCATAATCAATCAAAGTGGGGATAAGCCTTAACCGACATAGAACATGTGAGCTTAACATGGAATCTGGCGTTACCTACACCTAAAAGGGTTGTCCTACTTGCCTAAGGTAGAACCATTAACTTAGCTTAGGTAGATCCAATAGCTAAATAACCTATGAGGGCACATAATTATGGGACAATGATATTACTACTAGATACCCGGCTTCGACTCACGTGAGGGCATCCATCTCAAGAGATTGCTCCTAGAAACCCCACCTCAACTCACGTGAGGGCTTCCATCTCATATCAATATCAACTCAGCGCTAAGCATTAATCCCACGGGGTACTTATTACATCATAACTTGAGTTCATTTTTATGGAAGAAGGTATCAACAGTCAATCCAACATAACAACGTTATCATAATTGAGTAATATGGGGGTTTCATGGGTTATTGGGGGAATTCAATAGAAAAACCATAGGAAATCAACAATTACTACATAATATATCATAAATAAATCATGAGAAACGTTTTTAAAAGGAACCCATGAGATTGAAGTCAAACCCTAACTTTTGGGATTTCTAGCTTTGAAATTGGGGATTTTGAAGGGGCTCCATGAATGAATTCTATCCATGGATGAAGATCTACAATACCTTATCTATGAATTCCAATGAAATTAAGTGGAAAACCTTGATCCTTCAATCCTAGCTTCAACTTCTTTCTTTTTGGAACTTTCTAGAGAGAGAATTTTTGGAGAAGATGAACTTTTTGGGAATATAATTTGGGTCTTGGGATTTTATGAGGTGAATGGGTTGGTTAATTAATTAAAAAGGCTTATATGGGTGTATTAAAACTATACAAAATGACATCACTTAATACTAACTTAAAAAGGAATTACCTAAAATAACCTTTGTTTTAGGTGGGCTGCCCAGGGGCCACACCCCTCTTCACGAGCCGTCAAGGCCACTACGGCCCATGAAGGTGCATATGGTCCCTTTACCAGAAGATAGGCTACCTTGACACAAGCCCCACAAGGTAAGGGCAACGCCACAAATCGTGGTATTCACCACAGGCCGTGCAGTGGCTCGTGAAGGGGAACCAACCTTGGGGCAACTTATGTGGGCTCACTCCCTCACCATCACGGGTGGCACCACGGGTCGTGAAGACCCTCGTGTTCATGGTGGGCAGTGCCTTGGCTAATTTTGGGCAGCCTTGGCCCCTTGCCTTGGCTCTTGCCCACTTTCCGTGGCTCTTGCCCTTCTTCTTTGACGTTAACCTTTACGTTTAGCTCTAGTTAGCCTACTAAGTTTCCGGGGTGTTACAAGAGGTCGAAAAAAGCAAAGATTGAAGTTATTGAGAAATTGCCACCGCCTATATCTATTAAAGGTATTCAGAGTTTCTTGGGGCATGCAGGGTTTTATAGAAGATTTATCAAAGATTTCTCAAAAATTGCACACCCATTGTGTAAAGTATTGGAGAAAAGGAGAAATTTCTTTTTGATGGTGCTTGCTCAAAAGCTTTCGAGTGTCTGAAGGAAAAGCTTATCTCTACCCCGATAATCATTAGCCCGGACTGGTCTGAACTATTTGAGGTGATGTGTGATGCAAGTGGTGCTTCTCTAAGGGTCGTGTTATGGAAAAAACGCAACAAGCTCTATCACCCAATTTGTTACGCCAGTAAGACGCTAAATGGAGCACAACATAACTATTCTTTTACTGAACAAGAGCTATTAGCAGTAGTTTATCATTTGAGAAGTTCAGGGTAAACTTGTTAGGCCCAAAAGTGATAGTTCACACTAATTATGTGGAATTACAGTATTTAATGGCAAAGAAGGATGCTAAGCCGAGGTTCATTAGGTGGGTCTTTCTTTTACAAGAGTTTGATTTTGAAGTAAAGGACCGAAAGGGGTGTGAACAATATGTGGCCGATCATTTGTCGCGGTTAGAGACCAATATGACAGACTCCAAAGAAAGGGATATTGTGGTTGAATCCCCTGATGAAACAGTGATGAGGTTGACCCAAAGCAACATCCCTCGGTATGCTGATGTCGCTAACCATGTGGTATGTGGGATTATGCCGGAGGAGTTGAAGTCCTATCAGCGGAAGAGGTTCTTGTTTGTGGTAAAAAGATACTTCTAGGATGAACCATATTTGTTTGGAGAATGTGCAGACCATATCATTCGTAGATGCATACCGAAAGAAGAATTCAATGCCATCTCTATGTCGAGATATCCGTGACTTTGTGAAAAAATGCATCCCGTTTCAAAAGCAAGGTGGGGTATTAAGAAAACATGAATTACCTCTAAAGCCTATCTTAGAAGTGGAGTTATTTGATGTGTGGGGTATAGATTTGTTGGGGCCATTTGTGAGTTCTTTCGGCCACAAATATAATATGGTGGTAGTGGATTATGTGTCCAAATGGGTCGAAGCTGTAGCCTTGCCCAACAATGAGGACAAGAGTGTGGTGCAATTCGTGAAGAAATATATTTTTGCACGATTCGACACTCCTCAAACTACCATCAGTGATGGGGGATCTAACTTTTGCAACCGGATTTTTGCCTCATTGTTAAGAAAATATGGGGTAAAGCATAAAGTTGCAACACCATACCATCCACAAACAAGAGGTCAAGTAGAAGTTTCAAACCGGGAAATTAAAAGCATTTTGGCAAAAATGGTGAATGCAAATCAGACTGATTGGTCGCGCAAATTGGATGATGCTCTGTGGGCGTATCGAACTGCATTCAAAACACCAATTTGTATGTCACCATATCAGCTAGTGTTCCGTAAGTGTTTTCATCTACCAATTGAGCTTGAGCACAAGGCTTTATGGGCATTGAAGACGCTAAACCAGAATTGGGAAAAGGCCGTAAAAGGGAGAGTGAACCAACTCCATGAATTAGAGGAATTTCGGTTGAGAGCATATGAACGTTGAGCCCTTTATAAAGAGAAGATGAAGAGGTGGCACGATGCAAAAATCCTTCAACACGACTTTCAAGTCGGTGACTTCGTGTTGCTTTTCAATTTCCAGTTGTGACTCTTTTCGGGTAAACTTAAGTCAAAGTGGTCAGGTCCATTTAAGATAACTCGAGTGTTTACAAATGGGGCACTTGAAATTGAAGGAAAAGAGGGCCCAACTTTCAAGGTAAATGGGCAGCGCCTTAAGCTTTACTTTGGTGAATGTCATGAGATTTCGGTAATCAAAGTGGAGTATTTCGAAGATGTTTGAAAGTATTTTTATGTCTTACCACGACGTTAAAAATGGCACTTCTTGAGAGGCAACCCATGTGTTAGTTGTTTTGAATAATGTGTGCTGAATGTGCAGGTATGGGTGATTGTGCGATGCCAGGGCAATTTTGGCAAGCCGCTGAATGGATTCGGCGGTCGTGACATTGCTCGCTTTCTTGGCATCAAGAGTGAGCTGTGACTTTGGAATATTTGGCGATGTACCTAGGCCACTTGGTGATGCGCCGATGCTGTTCGGTGAGCCCGATCTGTATCGCCTTTTGGCCTCAAATGGAGTGGTATCGTTCTAGATATTTAGACGGACTGCAACCACTTAGGCGATTCACCGAAGTGTTCGGTGATATCTCCTCTCCTTTGTCGATTTACCCTGATAGTGAAGAGTCATCCTAACCCTATTTTTGTCATTTAGTGGTCTTATTTCTCTATTTTATTTGGTGTTCATTCTTTTTTTTTTCATTGAGGGCAATGTTGGATGCTTTTTTGTGGGGTGGGGACTTGTTTGGAAGACCACGTCTAGATGTGTTTGAATGAAACTATTCTCTTGCTTCTTTGAGTGTCGGTTGTGTCAATAATGATGACTTGAATAGTTCTCTTAATCGAACAAAATGAATGTGCGGCTACGTTGAGGCAAACGAAGTTACATAGGCAATATGTAAACTTTGAGCATCTTGTTGTGACTAGCCGATTGTCGATGAAGTCTCTTGTGATGAAAATTGCACGCTAGCTAGAAAGTGTGGAGTCTTGTTTGATAATTGTATCACTGCCTTGTGTGGTGAGGTAGTATTGAACATTGTTCTTGATGACACCTAGAATTTTCCCATTGGTCCGATTGATTGAGTGATGCAAGCAATAGACATGATCTTAGGCAAAAAATTTGAAGAGTGAGCGAATTTGACAACATACCTCTTTGTGGCCAACCTTGTGAGAAGTGTGAACCTTGCTTTGCCCCTTTTGAGCCTAACCTTTTCTTGGAAGAAACTTGAACAATTGTGACCTCGTTTTACTCCTTCACCCATAACTTTCATGAAGAATGGTTTGTTTAAATTGTAAACTTAGGCCAAAAGCCTAAGTTGGGGGTGTGGTGAAAAAGAAGGAGAATCAAGAAGTGTGAAATATTCACCCGATTTGGTTTGTTCGAAAATAATGGAACCCCTCCATATATAATTAAAAAAAAGAAAGAGAAAAAGACTGAAAAAGAGAAAAAGTTGTGAAAATAACAAAAGAAATGGGGTATCCGGTGATTCATGTCTAGTTGAATAATGGGGTGTATTATGATCATGTTTGAATGAGAAAGAGAAGGAGAAAATGATTTTCAAGCCATACTTCATGAAGGAAGGAGAAACTAAGCCTAAATTGCCATACCTTTACACTCAGCCTCATTACAAGCCTTAAAATACCTTTTTGATCTTCAGTGAGCTGAACCGAATGTTGATTGGAAAATAAGGGCAAGCCTATGGGTGGAGTCATGCATGTGTTCATATTTTTGAGTGTGAGAGTTATATGTGATTCCGGAACCTTAATTCGTTAAGAGTTTTTATGTGAATATGGAATCATCTTTGCTGTGAGGGCATTTGAATACCTTTGTTGAGCTTGAACCTGCATTTGAAGCAAGCATTATGAGCTTCAGTACACTTGATGATGGTGAGTCACAATTCAAAACTTTGAGTGCAAAATTGATCATTGCATAAGTAGTTTGAAACTTTTTGTGTGCATTTATGTTGAATCTTATGCAGCACTGTTTGTAGACATCTTTGTTGAACTGATTGATCATGAGTTTTACTTGAAGACAAGCAAAATTTTAAGTTGGGGGTATTGATGAGTTCGAGATTTCAACTCATTTAAGGCTTTGCTTTGATAGCATAAATGTCCTCAAATGCCCCATTTGTACTTTAAACAGATGTTAAAGTGTTGAATTGCAGCTATGAAGGCTAACGAGCAAGGCAAGGACACTACCAGGCAAAAAGGAACAAACAAGCTGAAGAAGTGAAGAAAAGTGATCCTGGTGATCGCCAAGACCACTCGGCGAACCGTCGAGTGGCTCTTTAGCTCGCCCAAAGTTAAAGTACGCCACTACTAAGATGATAGAAATTGGGCGAGGAACATTCCCTATTGGCGAATCACCGATTGGATCGGTGAAGAGGGATTGGTCCGTTGAAATTTATAGGACCATCAGTGAGGTTGCAAGAAGAACGACGATCAAAAGGAGCAAAGGGCGAATCACGGAACTGAGTGGCGACCCCGACATAGACCACCGAAAGTTATAGTGTGAAATGGATGAAAACTTGAGCTAATAGGGTGATGGACAGGAGCGATTGGCGATTCACTGATTGGTCGGCGAAGCCCGACTTAATTCGCCAAATCATCCCAAAGGACAGATTTCGAAAGAGTATAAATTGACTTTTTGAAAATAGAAAAGGTATGCAAACATTGTGAAAACTTAGACTTAGACGAAAACAGTGTTGTTTTTTGTTTTTGAAGCAAATTTTCAAGTAGATTTCCAGTGGGTTTTGTAACTGAAGCTAAATTTACTCATTTTAATGTTTTGGAAATCAATACCCAACTATGGAGCATGTAATAGGTATTGAATTTTCACTTTTTATGATGACTAGCTAAAACCCCATTTTTGGGGGTTTGACCATGTGATTAATTGCTTAATTTTGCTGATGGGTATTAGAAATTATTGATTGTATTGCTAATTTGAAGTGGTTTTGATTTATTGCTGCTGTTATTTTGCTGTATTAAATGTTTATTTCAAAGGTACTAGTGTTTTATGCGTGCTTGAGAGATAAGTTTAAAACCAAGGCTATAAATTAGCATTCGTAGTGATTGGGCTATTGTGGGTTCAACTCGAGAGATTGAATCCTAAGTCTTGTTCTACCTATCTAGCTCGAGAGAGTAGATGGAATAAGGTTGTGGGTTGGTTTTTATGTTTAGTCTATTGAGGTTCGAGATAACTCAATTGAAGCGAGGTAGTTGTTTGAGAGAAAGCTACCTCAACTAAGGCCCATCCTACTCGGAAAGATTTAGTAACTTTTAGTAATTAGCTAACACCCATTTAGCATAATTGGCAGTTGATCGGTCATTCCCCCAAGTACCTCTAAATCATTTGATTACCTCCGCTGTTCGTTATTATTGTGGTTTCTGATTGATATCAAATTCCCCCACCTGACATTTATGTCACTCTTTTGACTTATTTAAGTGATTCTGATAATTTTATTCCTACAACTAATTAAATCACATTTACTACTTCATAATTGAATTCAAACATAGACTACTCCCTGTGGGTTCGACCCCAACTCTTCGTTGGGTTTTATACGAGTTGTGAGCTGGTCCATAAGGGGAAGAAGAAGGCCAGCATGTTCAGGCCGGTTAATTTTGTGATAGTACGAGTCAAGAAGGTGAACTGCGACAGTTCTGACATCAATGTTGTTCTGGGGTGCACTTATTATTTCTTGCACAAATACATGGATCTGATCCAGAAGAAGACCTTGGAGGACCTGAAGGGTTGGCTGGCACCCCTTATCTCCGATGCCACCCCAAGGTGGATAGAGGCTGGTGTGCCCATAGAAAAAAAGGATCTTAATGTGGCAGCTCGGTACTGGTTTGGGTTCATCAGGAGCACTATTATGCCATCCCAACATGAATCCATCCTCAGACATCCGAAGGCAGCATGTTTAGGGTCTATCATTTCTCGCCAGAAGCTGAATCTGGGGCTATTGATTGAGCAGGAGATGGCCATGAGGGCCAAGTAGAGACAAACTTCGCTTCGATTCCCGGTGTTGATCACCAAGCTGTGCAGACGGGCCCATGTTCCTAGAGATAAGAAGATGGATATGGAGGTGAAACCCACCTCCTCTACTAACATCCAGCGTATTGAGGCCAAATACCAGTGGGATGAGGCTGAAAGGAGGAGGGCAGCACCGGTGGATACATCCCCGGAGGTCGACATTGATACGTTACATTTAGAGGCAGTCATGCCTAATCAGGCCAGTGGGCCTTCAGGTACTTTTAGCTCCACTCCTTCTGAGACTCTGAGTACTCTTGCTGCACCCCCTCCCCCTAGATCTGCTGCCGCTTCTTCTTCCAGACCTCTGATCACCCAGTCGATACTATTCAAGATGGGGCATTTGGCCCAATCCGCCGATGTGTGTGCCTCCCGGTTAGAGGCCGCTATTCCTGGGATGATAGAGCAAGCCATTGCTTCAACTTTGACATCCCTCAGAGCTACGATTGATAGCCACAAGTTAGACCAGGATGCCTTGACTGTGAGAGTAGGGGACTGTGAGATGAGCCAGGGAGCCACTGATGCTGTGAAAGCCTTGAAGACCGACATTACTGGGTTGAGAAAGGATGTGGACTAGCTGAAGTCCACTGATTTTTCCATGCTCTTTGGCACTGTGGAGATCCCATATGTCTTGAGCACATATATTCCAGCTTGTTCTGAGGGTCCTCCGGCCACTACAACTGGAAATGAGACTAGAGCTGATGACGCTGATGCTGATTCTGAGGCTGAGATAGATGAGGAACAACTAGGTGTGACTGATGCGGCTGTCTATGATGATTTGGAAGACCTAGAGGGAGCCATGGTGCATACAGCTATACAGGCCTCTTTGAGAGATGTTTCCATGGTGAGATCCAGTGGATCCAAGGATGCTAAAATACCGGGCACTGATGTCCCGACAGATGGAGTGACTGAGATGCAGACTTCACCCCATGCCTAGCCTGGTAAGATGATTATTTTTACCTCCCTCTATGTAATTTTACTAACTGTTGTGTTTTATTTGCATTTGAGGACAACTACATTTTTTTGTTAGTGGGATGAGGTATTTCCATACCTACCTCTTGTGGACTGTTTTTGTGTTGCGAATATTAGTTTATATGTATATTGTGGTTGTTGAGAACTTGTGGCCCATTGTTTTGATATGAAATCGGTTTTGAAAAAAAAATAAAAATTTTCCACCTCTTTTGTGTGTGATTATGGTTGTTCTTGTACAAATTTGAGTGTCAGTTGTGGTCAATAGCGATGACTTGAATAGTGCTGTTAATTGAACAAAATGAATGTGCGGCTACGATGAGGCAATAGAAGTTACATAGGCAATATGTGAACTTTGAACATCTTGTTGTGACAAGACGATTATCGATGAAGTCTCTTTTGATGAGCATTGCACGCTAGCTAGAAAGTGTGAAGTCTTGTTTGATAATTATATCAAAGCCTTGTGTGGTGAGGTAGTATTGAACATTGTGCTTGATGACACATAGAAATTGCCCCGTTGGTCTGGTTGATTGAGTGATGCGAGCAATAGACATGATCTTAGGCAAAAATTTAGAAGAGTGAGCCAATTTAACAACATACCTCTTTGTGGCCAACCCTGTGAGAAGTGTGAACCTTGCTTTGCCCCGTTTGAGCCTAACCTTTTCTTGGAAGAAACTTGAACAATTGTGACCTCTTTTTACCCCTTCACCCATAACTTTCATGAAGAATGGTTTGTTTGAATAACCAACTTAGGGGTGCCGTGAAAAAGAAGAAGAATCAAGAAGTGTGAAATATTTCCCCGAGTTGGATTGTTTGGAAAATAATGAAACCCCTCCATATAAAAAAAAAGAGAAAAAGAAATGAAAAAGAAGAAAGAAAAGAAAAAGACTGGAAAAAAAAATTGTGAAATAAAGTTGTGAAAATAGCAAAAGAAATGGGGTATCCGGTGATTCGTGTCTAGTTGAATTATGGGGTGGATTATGATCATATTTGAAGGAGAAAGAGAAGAAGATAATAATTTTCACCCATACTTCATGAATGTAGAAGCCACTAAGCCTAAATTGCCTTACCTTTACACTCAGCCTCATTACAAGCCTTAAAAAGACCTTTTTGATCTTGAGTGAGCTAAAACGAATGTTGATTGAAAAATAAGGGCAAGCGTATGGGTGGAGTCATGCATGTGTTCATCCTTGTGAGTGTGAGAGTTCTATGTGATTTCGGAACCTTAAATTGTTGAGAGATTTTGTGTGAATATGGAATCATCTTTGTTGTGAGGGCATTTGAATACCTTTGTTGAACTTGAACTTGCATTTGAAGAAAGCATTGTGAGCTTGAGTACACTTGATGATGGTGAGTCATAATTTGAAACTTTGAGTGCACAATTGATCATTGCATGAGTAGTTTGAACCTTGTTGTGTGCATTTATGTTGAATCGTATGCAACACTGTTTGTAGAAATCTTTGTTGAACTGATTGATCTTGAGTTTTACTTGAGGACAAGCAAAAGTATAAATTGGGGGTGTTGATGAGTCTGAGATTTCGACTCATTTGGGGCTTTTTTTTGATAGTATAGGTGTCCTCAAATGCCTAATTTGTGCCCTAAACTGATGTTAAAGTGTTGATTTGTAGCATTACAGGCTAAAGAGCAAGGCAAGGACATTACCGGACAAAAAGGAACTAACAAGTTGAAGAAGTGAAGAAAAGCGATCCTGGTGATCGCCAAGACCACTCGGCGAACTGCCGAGTGGCTCTTTAACTCACCCAAAGTTCCCGCATACCAGCCCTGGGGAAAAACCAAGTTGGCGACTGAAATGGGCAGTTGACGAATCGTCGATCCACTCCGCGACAACAAGTTGGATCGCCCAAAGTTACAGGGCCTGGGATGCTGATGACCAATTCAGAATGGCGATGGAAGGGAGCAAAGGGCGGATTTCAGAAAAACTCGGCGAGGTGCGAATGATTTCGCCGAATTGACTTTAAGCCCTAAAAGTGGGCAACTATAAATTCAAATTTAAAAGGATAATTGAGGAGTTCTGATTTCCAAGTTTTAGAGTTAGAGTTTTCTCTTAGTTTTTCAGTTCTTGTTGTAGACTTTGAGGATTTCTAAGCTTAATTTTGAGGATTTGCAAGTGTGTTTTTGAATTTAATCACTTTGGAGCATTGTAAAGGCTTGGAGATTCTTACCCAGTTGATGGATAATCTAGTTGGTAACTCTTTTTACCTTTTTATGATGCTTAGCTAAAACTCCAATTCTTGGGGTGAGTTCATGTGATTATGGGTTTAATTAGCTTATGGGTATTGTTATTTACTGTCGTAAATGCTAAATTGAAGTGGGTTTAATTTATAGTTGTGTTTGAATCTAAGAATTGTAGATGCAAATGCAATTCTAGTCTAAAGTTCTGGGTTTGCTTGAGAGAGAAGTTTTAGAACCAAAGCTTTTGATTAATGATTGTAGTTATTGGGTTGATATGGGTTTAGCTCGAAAGAGTAAATCCTAAATCCGATTCTACCCATCTAGCTTGAGAGAGTGGATGAATTAAGGTGTGGGATGTTCTTATATTTTAAGCTTGTTGATGTTCAAAAATAATCACTTGAATCGGGGTAGTTTTTCAAGAGAAAACTATCTTACTTATAGTCTAGTCTACCCACTGATATTTAGCTATTAGTTAGAAATTTCAATTATCCGTACAGTGAAATTTGCCTATAATCGATCACATCTCGAGAATTACTCTCTATATTATTGTTTACTCTGTTTTCGTTGTGTTTTTAGTTGATAATTGACAATTCAAACCCCCCATTTGACATTCATTGTCACCCCCTTAAACTTGTTTATATGTTTTCGATGATATATATTCCTATAACCAATTAGATCATATTTGTATTTCATAACTAAATTTAAACAATTGTACTGCTCGATGTGGGTTCGACCCCAACTCTTTGTTGGGTTTTATACTGAATAACCATCGTCTTTACATCTAGAATTGGAAGAGGTGTAATTTGAGCGTTAATCAGCCTTCACACAAGTATACTCATTAGAAACTTTTCATTACCTATAAGCTTTTCATTTCGATATCCATCCACTCTTTTGGAACATACGATGAAATCACTAGACCTCATTTAGAATCCTCGAAATACAATTCACAACCTAATGCATTAATACCGTACCAAAAATTCACCTCTAAAATCTTATTTATAAACAATGTTTTAACCTACACATCCCTAGTAATAACTAGTTGGTTTCTCAAATATAAATGCAACATTAAGTCTCATTATACGATAATGTGGTACAATTGATAACTCTTTTATGTAGTTAGTATTAGCACTTGACAATCGACGTATCCATTTTCATATACCACTAGTACCATATCGTGAAAGTCCGTTAGATCTATCACTAGAGGACATCATACCTACCGAGAAGACTGTACCCAAATAACCCACACATTTCTATCCATTGAATAACTACAAAATATTATCAAATTCATTCCGTCTCTAGCCCAAGTGATATGCATTCTTTCATCGATAAGGTCGATAAGAGAAGTAACACACTCCATAAATCTAACCAAGTAAGTATTGATACTACTATAGTAGTCATATCATGACCCTCTTTGATATACACACAATCTATAATTAGCAGGCTACAACATTTAGGAAATGCTTCACTTCTTTCTTACTCTTTTGTGCGATAGAGTTAAACTCTATAAAAGTTTCTTTTAATTGGTGCATGCGCGTGTCTTTCATATCATGCCTCCACGAAGAGTTGTTCGAGGTCGTCTTGCAAGGAGAAATGTGGACCTGCAAGACCAAGGTCTTTCAAGGCTTGTAACGGGGCTTAGGGTAAAGGTATGATCATTCTGGCTTTGTGACTTCTACCTTCATGAAGCATGGCCTGCACTTCACTTTTTCTCCTTCTCTTTCACTCTTTTTGATTTTCACAATCCACCCTATGTTCTATTAAGCATGACTCATTGGATACGCCATTTCTTTTGTCCATTTCACAAACTTTATTTCAACAATTCTTTTCTTTTTTGATCTTTTTCTTCTTTCACTTTTTTTTTTCTCTTTTTTTTACATGGAGGGGTTCCATATTTTTCAACATGATCCTTCAAGGGAAAATTTCTCAATCTTCTTGACTTTCCTCCTTTTTTACCACACCCCCAACTTAGGCTTTCGGCTTAAGTTGGCTATTCAAATGAATCAATGCTTCATGAAGGTTATAGGTGATGGGACAATGAGGCAAAGTTATTCATGTTTCATCCAAACAAAAAGGTAGGCTCAAATGGTGCCAAGCTAGGTTCACACTCTCACAAGGTTGTCACAAACAGGTATAATAGCAATCTTGGTTCACTCTTCACAAATTGTGCCTAATATCATCTCTATCGTTCTCTTACATTAGTCAATTGGACTAACATGGAAAGTTCAAGGTATTACCAAGCACATATATCAAGAAAATCTGACCACACATGGACTTCAACACATTCATCAAACAAGACTACAATTTTCAACTTGCGTGCTACGATCATCACAAGAGGTCAACTCAACAACTGGCTAGTCACAATGAGATGCTAAGAGTTCACAGATGACTTATGCAACTCAATTTTCCTCATTGGAGCCATACATGCATATCGTTTAATCGAGAGCACTATTCAAGTCACCGGTAATGATCCCAACCGACAATCAAAATTGCAAGAGAATAGCCACATTCACAAACATCAAGAGGTGGAAATTTTTAATTCGGTTCAAAACCAATATATTACCATTAAACTCAATGGATCAAAAACCAATATATACTAAAAAAAACCAACAGTAACACAAACACAAAAACAACAATAATATCCATAAAACAACCCAAAAGAGGTAGGTATTAAAATACCTCACCCCACCAAACTAGACTGGCAATTGTCCTCAAATGCAAAGAAATAAAGAGTCTAAATAAGAAACCAAAAGAGAGTAAAAATCCTCCTGTCAGGCTAAGTCTGGGGTGAACTCTGCATGTCAGTGACTCCCTCAGTCTGGATATCAGTGCCCGGCTCAAAATCATCCTTCGCTCCACTGGAGCCCACCATAGACGTGTCCCTCAGAGTTGCCTCCACAACTGTCTCTACAATAGCCCCCTCGAGGTCCTCTAAATCATTATAGACAGCAGAATATTGAACACCCAGCTCCTCCTTATCGGTCTCGGCATCCGACTAAGCATCTGCATCATCCCTAGAAACATCTTCGGTCGTAGTAGCCAAAGAGATCTTAGAACTAGTTGGGAAATTAATGCTCGGAACCTCAGGGACTTCCACAGTGCAAAATAACATCGAGTGATCAGTGGATTTCAACTCATCCACATCACGCCTGAGCCCAACAATATTGCCCTTCAAGGCTGTCACATCCTCAGACTCACCTATGCCTTGCTGACAAGCCTCCACTCTAACCGTGAGGGAATCGAATGCCAATCCATGCGTATCGATCATCTCTCTGTGCTCTCTCAACTCAGCCCTGATAGGGGCTAAGGCAGCATCAATCGTCCTCTCAATCAGCCCAGGTATAACAACCTCTACCCGGGAGGCACGAACATCAGCAGATTAGGCCAGGTGGCCCATCTTATATAACATAGCCTAGGTAATCGGGGGTCGGGAAGAAGCAGCAGCAGTAGGACAAGGAGGAGTAGTAGAACCAGAAAGGACAGAAGTGGAAGTGCTAGGGGTACATGTAGGCTCACTGGCCATAGTAGGAAGAATTGCCTCTGTCGGCAACATCTCCAAATCAACTACCGAGGAAGTATCCACCGGCGCATCTCTCCTCTACTCGTCCTCGTCCCTAGTATACTCAGCCTCTATTCTCCGAATGTCAGTAGAGGAAGCGGGAATCACCTCCACATACGTCTTCTCAATCAAAGGCACTCGGGCACGGCTGCACATCTCCGTAATCAGGACTGGAAAGGGGAGAGAGCTCTTGCTCTACTTGGCCCTCATGGCCATCTCCTGCTCGGTGATCATTCCAAGATTAACTCTCTGTCGGTCCAAGATACAGCCCAATAAAGCAGCCTTCGGATGCCGGAGTATCGTCTCATTCTGTGATGGCATCAATGTGATTCTGATGAACTCGAACTAATATCTGGCACCCACGTTCAGATCCTTCTTCTCAATAGGAACACCCGAATCAATCCATGGCAGTGTAATTGCTGAGATCAATGGCGCAAACCAACCCTTAGGGGACGTTTGGTTACTGGTTAGAGTTATGCAGGTATTAGTTATGCAGGATTTAGTTATGCAGATATTAGTTATGCAGGGTTTATTTATGCAGTTATTAGGTATGCAGGGTTTAGTTATGCAGGGTTTAGTTATGCAGGTATTAGTTATGTAGGGTTTCGTTATGTTGAGTTTAGTTATGCGGGTATTAGTTATGCGAGTATTAGCTATGCGGATATTAGTTATGTAGTTATTATTTAGTTATGTAGAGATTACAATACATGAATTATTAACTATTGCATATTGAATTTGTTGTAAATTATTAATAGATATTATTTACAAAATAATAATACATGCTAATTAAATATGTGGAACATATTGAATAATATATAATGCTAATATTTGATTAGCATATGTGCCGTCAAATATATACAATCAAATTTCTAATATTAATAAAATATTTACATTTGCATAAATTAATAAAAACTTTACGTATATAAAAAGAAATGAAAATTGTCTACATACATAAAAAAAGAAATAAATAAATAAATTAAACAAACATGGTTAGGAAAACAGTAAAGTTTTCAACTAAAAAAATTAAAATAAATTAATAGCGTAAATATGTAATTTATTATTTTAATACATGTATAACTAATACCCACATAACTTATTCCACCTTCTATCCCGCATAACTTATATATAGATTCCCTCATAAGTTATGTTGGTATTAATTATGTAGCACTACAAAAAAAGCAACCAAACACCGTATAAATTAATACATGAATAACTTTTATACAACATTTAAAATCTTACCAACCAAACATGGTATAAGTTATGTTGGCTTTTATAGCTAATACAAAACTTCTACCAAACATAGTAAAGCTAATGCAACTTTTTATACATGAATAAGATGTATCTTATCCAGCAACCAAATGACCCCTTAAAGTCTTTGAGGGTCTTCTTTTGTATCTGATCCACCAAGAAGTGGATCACATTCATCATACAGCCAAGCACCTCATTGATGTCGGTGCTGCTGCATTTTACTTTCTTGCCCAACAATACCACATGGTCCACCGGCTTGAACGAGCTGGCCTTTTTCTTTCCCTTAGGCACTAGCTTGCCATACTCAGCATAAAACTCACGAACCCAAGTATGAATATTGGAGCCTCGGGGATTTGTAAAGATCTAAAACTTGTGGAACTTGATAGTATTCCACACCTCCGGGTACCGGTCTACTACTCCGTCAGTAGATAATCTCTTCTCTTATAGAATGGTCCTGAAACCCTTGGCCTTTAGTCTATTCAACGACCAGGGTGGGGGTGCTTTAACTGGTCGCACCGGAGGTACCCGCTCGACAGTCTGTGCTGGAGGTAGAGAAGGAGTAGGCGGCACTAGAATCCTGGATGGATCATGCAAAGATTTAGAGTGTAGCTCCACTCTCCTAGTTTGGAAAGTCTGATCATCCTCCGGTTCAGACACGGAGGTCGGCGATCTATCACCCGAGTTTCCCTCATTTTCTGAAGTAGTGAGGTGGGTGGCATAGATGCCCATACTATCGGAGGTCTCCTCCACTGGCGTTGGCACCACGAGCCCTTTTTCCTTGCCTTTTCCACCTATTGGAGGAAGATTGTCCTGTGTAGGCCGGGATCGTGCAGTACCCTCGTTAATAACAATACCCCTTGCACGATTTCAGGGTGGTTAATTTCTTCCAGGTACCTTGGGTCTAGCCATTCCTACAAAACAAAATCAAATATGTTAGACTTAGTTCGAAAAAGTCTCAAAATTGGAAAATTGCACAGGAAAGCTCGCTGATTTATTCGGCGAGTCGCCGAACCCATTTGGAGAACCAGATCGGGCTCACCGAATGTTCCAGCTCAAAAACTCTCAGAGTTCAGCATAGGTCGGTGATGTCCAGGGCCTTTCGGTGAACTAGAGTTGGCTCGCCGAAAGTTATAGAAGAATTTCTAAAATTTAAGGGGCAGAAGAGTGATCTAACCAGTCATTCGGCGAGCTCAGGCGTATCGTCGAATGTTAGAGAATCATTTCAACAATTTTGAAGGATAAAAAAGGCAATCAAGGGGTCATTGGGCGAACCGCCGAACCATTCGATGAGCTCGACTAAGCTCGCCGAAAGGTACTTCGTGGCAGATTTTGACCCCAACGTTCAATTTCTAACCCTTAGCCTACGAGAACAAAATTAAACACCTATTATATACAATTAGGCCAGACCCATAACATTAATGACCTTGGAGTACTCAGACTTCCCCCGATTTGTCCAAAATCGACCAATCGACGTCTTTTATCCTTACGAATGACGTCACCCGCTCTATCATTTGGAAAAATAAGTCAATCGGTGCAACTGTGGTTACTTAGAGTTCACCCACAACAAACCCAACAAATTTATAACACAACCCACTATTTTAATCATGCAAACACACGGGATTCGACAGTTATAGGCCAATCATAATCATAAACACGACATAACCGAGGCATACACTAACAACAAGCATTCAAACAACCAATACTACACAAATACAACGACAGGGCAACCATCATGCATTGGAAACTACCAAAATTTAAAGGTGGGGTTCGAAAAACCAACCTTAAGAGTAGATAATTGAACGCTAGGCTAGCAACTCGAATCAACAATGCGCAAAATCTCCCCCCGACCAATCGATCCCACACAAAAATTCAAGAAAAAGAAGTACGGAAATATGCAGTTGTGAAAGTGCAGAAGTCAGAAAATATGAAATGAGGGAGGTTTTTGAATTTAAAAATAGTTCAGCCCTTCATGACCCTTCAGTTTGTGCTCTAGTCGACGATGGTCACTTATATTGCCGACCATTCGGCGATGCACCGAATGGTTCTTTTGTCAGCCGAGTTTTATAAAACCTCTAACTAACTAGTTGGTCCAAACAACAATCCAGATCGGGTTCGCTGACCTGTTTGGTGAGTCGCAGATTTGTACCTGGGCTCGCTTAATTGCTCATTTCCCTAAAATTTTGAACTTTCAACCTGCACATTCAACACCCGTTATTCAAAAAAAAGTATTAAAAGCTTAAAAACTTGGGTTGCCTCCCAAGAAGCGCCTTATTTAGCATTGTGGCACTACGAAGATACTAATTCACGATTCATTCTTAGGGTTGGCCATGGTGTCACTCGGTAATCCTCCTTTTGGCCTTGGATTTAAATGAGTCAATATTTGACCCGTTTGTGTGTCCTGTTGTTTAATGGACACCGAGTGAGAAGTAACCGTCAGGCTTAGAGTTGAGATGTCCCCTTTCATTTATTTAAGAACTTTGTCCGACCCTTCTACTTTATTGAGAATGCGTGCAAGCATATCTTCAATGCAGAAATTTTCTGGGTCAGCCCTTCGCTCTTTTTGTTTTGGACGCTCGTGGGGAGTTACATATCTTTATTTGTCCCTGTCTCTCTCTCTCCCGTTTGTACCACAATTACGCCACTCCTTATCACATTCCTTCCAACATTTATCACGCTCTCTATTCAAACCTTGGTTCCCACCTGGCCTTGGGTTATTTTAGTGGAAACCTCCTCCCTGATTTGCTAGAAAGTGTACTTCTTCATTGTACAAAGCTTGAAAGTGCGCATCATTGGGATTTGCTCTGCTAACTCCAACAATATTCACAGCCTTAGAACCACTACCCATGACATGTTTTGACAAAATATCCATTTGGCTCATTATTTTGGTCATGTTTTGATCCCGCTCTTGGTCTTTATCTATTTGTTCCTTTGTCATCCTGAAACTCAAAGGAGACACTTGATCCTTCCTACTGTACCAAGCACGGTTAATCTTCGTCATCCCATCAAGGAGATTCGATGCTATTTCAAAAGGTTGCTTCATAATTCTTCCTTGGACGAGCTAGTCAGCAACACCTTTGTTGACTTAATCTAGACTCCGATAGAAATGTTGTAACAACACGTTGTTCGGGAGTCCATGAGTTGGACATTGGAGTAACAACTTCTAAAACCTCATCCATGTTTCATGGATTGGTTCACCATCCAAACGTTTAAAGCCCTAAATATTATCTCTCAATGCCATCATCTTTGAAGGAGAAAAAAATATTATGTAGACCGCCTCGGTAAGCTCTTCCAAAGACGTAATCAACTCCCTTCGTAGGTCAGCTAACCACTTGGTCGCTTCCCCCATCAAAGAAAGAGGGAACAACCGAAGCTGGACTAACTCCTGTGAGATGTTCTTGAATGAGAATGGACCACACATGTCCATAAAATTCTGGATATGGTCATGGGGATCCTCATGAGCTAGCCCTCCGAATAAACCCTTCATTTGCAATAGTTGAAACATCGTGCTAGTCACATGGAATACTGTATTTCCTATGACCGGAGGTAAACAAATAGCACCTACACCACCCAATTGAGTTTCATTGACATCGTTTAAGTTTTCGATTTCATCTTGATGTCAAAGTTGGCTAGCATTGCTTCCGTTCACACTCATCTCGTCACCTGTTCATAAGAAGCCAACAACAAACACAACAAAGTAAGTCGATTCAACTACAAATAGGATTAGATTATAGCTAAACTTCACTAAAATAATTCTAAACACCACTCTTCGGAAACGACACCATTTTTGATAACGCGCAACTACATTTCATCTAATTCTAAGTGTAGGTGATCGCAATCTAGTATAAATCTAACGAAGAGTTAGGGTCGATCCCACTGGGAGTAATACGGTAGAGAATTCAATTGCGAAGTGAAAGACGTGTTCTAATCGGTAGTAGGAATAGAATTTATCGAAACAATTAAAGAAAACTGCAGGGGTTGACAACTAGTGTCATATGGGGGGATTGGATTTGTCAACTAACAACTACGAAAACTGGGGAGTGATTAAGTATCGAGGGATCCTTGGGGATGTGATCGATTAATTGCAAATTTCGCTATACGGGTGATTACTAATTACTGAAAATCGTTGATTCTTAGTGGGTAGGCTATAATTTATATGTAATAGACATCTCTCGATCAACTATCAAGATTCAAGCGAGTTCTCTCGAACCTCGATGAGCATAACAATTAAGAACAGCCCAACACCTCAATTAGTCTACTCTCTCGAGCTAGATTGGCCGGATCGAATTTAAGATTCACTTTCTAAAGCTGAACCCACAATAACCCAATACTACAATCATCAATTGATAATCTTAATTCTAAAACCTCTTTCTCAAGCAAGCATAGAATACTAGGCTAGAACTATATTTGCAACTACAATTCATGAATTAAAACTCAGTTATCAATCGAACCCAGTTCAAATCGACAATTAAATAAGTAATTACTCACACCCATAAGCTACCAAGAATGGGGTGTTATCCACATATTATAAAAAGCAGGAAAATATTACCAACTATGTTCTCCATCAGCTGGGTAACAAAATCCGAGCCTTCACAATGCTTCCAATAAACTAAAAATAAAAACCTACCTTAAAACTCTACTCAAAAACTCTAAAATAGTTTTTGGGATCAAAAACTCAAATTAAGATTTCTCAAACACTCTGAATATTCACCATTCAACTTCTGTAACTTTAGGCAATCAGAGTCCTTATCGCCGATCCATTCCACAGTTTGCCAAAATGCCATTTCCTTTGTCGAGTTGGCTTTTCCCCAGGGCTGGTATGCTATAACTTTTGGCAAGCTGAAGTACCACTCAGCAAGTCGCCGAGTGGTCTTGGCAATCGTCAGCTTTTCCTGTCTTCAGCTTTTCCGCTCCTTATTGCCCAGTAATGTCGTTGCGCTGCTCTTTTGCCTTAATAGATGCAAATTCGCATTTAAACATCAATTTAGAGTATAAAATAGGCATCGAGGACAATAAAACAATGAATATTAAGCCCTAAATGAGTCGAAATCTCAGATTTATCACTCAACACCTCATAAAACTTTCCATGCAACCACGCTATTCACCAAATAGTGGCAAACCACAACCTTAGATACTCGCAAGTCTTCAGTACAATACAAATTTTTTTTTAACCAACTATCCTTATTATATAGTTGCACCTCAGTCATGATCCATCACAAACTATTATTACCATAATGCTCAGTTAGCCTTGTCATCACAACAAAGGCAATCCTGTCATTGATATGACACCTCAAACCCAGCTATACCAACCAAATCCAAAGTACTCACTTAATTTTATATGTACTTTATTAGTAAAATCCTTAATTGCCTTCGCACAAGTATACTCTTTGGAAACTCTTCATTACCTATAAGCTTTTCATTCTGATATCCATCCACTCCCTTGGAACATACGATGAAATCACTAGCCCTCATTTAGAATCCTCGAAATACAATTCACCACCTAATGCATTAATACCGTACCAAAAATTCACATCTAAAATCTTATTTATAAATAATGTTTTAACCTACACATCCGTAGTAATAACTAGTTGGTTTCTGAAATATAAATGCAACATTAAATCTCATTATAATAGCATGTGGTACAATTGATAACTCTTTTAAGTATTTAGTACTATCACTTGACAATCGACATATCCATTTTCATATACCACTAGTACCATATCGTGAAAGTCTGTTAGATCTATCACTAGACCACATCATACCTTCCAAGAAGAATGTACCAAATAACCTACACTTTTCTATCCATTGAATAACTATAAAACATTATCAAATTAGTTTTGTCTCTAGCTGAAGCGATATGCATTCTTTCATGGATCATGTCGATAGCAGAAGTAAAACACTCCATAAATCTAACCAAGTATGAATCGATACTATTGAAGTAGTCGTATCATTAACCTCTTTGATATACACACAATCTATAATTAGGAAGCTACAACATTTAGGAAACACTTCACTTTTTTCATACTCTTTCGTGCGATAGAGTTCAACTCTATAAAAGTTTCTTTTAATTCGTGCATGCGCGTGGCTTTCGGATCATGCCCGCACGAAGAGCTGTTCGAGGTCGTCCTGCAAGTATAAATGTGGACCAACAAGACCAAGGGGCACCCAATTCACCAGAAGTGCAACCCCCTCAGGGACAGGTCACAAATATTGAGTTCCGGGATGCTATCCGTATGTTGAGTCAAGTTGTGGCCAACCAAGCTGGTAAACAAAGAGTGGTTCGACAAGATTTGTCTTCTAGATCCAGGATTCGTGAGTTCTTGAGGATGAATCCCTCAGAATTCACTAGGTCAACTTCCACCTAGGATCCGGAGAACTTTGTGGGGGAGCTGCAGAAGGTGTTTGAGGTTATGCATGTTGCTGATGTTGAGCGCATAGAGTTAGTTGCATAATAGCTCAAGGGTGTTTCTCGAATTTGGTATGACCAATGGAAGAAGAGCAGGGTTGAAGAGGCACCGATTGTGAGCTGGACTTTGTTTGAATATGCCTTTATGGGGCGTTTCTTTCCCCTCGAGCTGAGGGAGGCAAAGTTATGTGAATTTCATACTCTTACACAAGATTCCATGATTGTGCATGAGTACAACCTCAAGTTCACTAACCTGTCCTGCTATGCTCCGGAGATGGTTGCTGATATGAGGAGCAGGATAAGTATGTTTGTGTTTAGACTGTCCCGATTGTCAAGCAAAGAGGGTAAGGCTGCTATGTTGATAGTGGACATGGACATAGCAAGGCTTATGATACATGTGAAGAAGGTTGAGGAAGACAAGTTGAGAGATAGGGAAGAGTTCCACAGCAAGAAGGCTAAGACAACAGGTAATGAATCCGGATAGCAGAAGGCCGGTAATGCGAACCGGTCATCTTTTCAGCAAAGGCCAACTGGACCTGCGCCATTATGTTCTAGTGAACCTTCACCAAAGAACAAAGGTGAGTTCAGGAATCATAATTCATAGAACTTCAGAGCTCGACCTTCCCAATCTCAACGTAGTGTGGCACAAGGGGCTAATTGGACTCCTACATTTGCTAAGTGTGGTAGAAACCACCCAGGAGTGTGTTGTAATGGCTCCAATGGCTTCTTCAAGTGTCGTAAGATAGGTCACTTTATGAGAGAGTTCCCTAAGAACATGTAAGTTAATGGTAATGGGGGTAATAGAGCTCAATCTTCTTCAGTGGCTCTAATATATAGGGCTACTCCAAGAAGAGCTACTTTAGGGACAGACGGAGGAGCAAACCATATGTATGCTATCACTATTCACCAAGAGAAGGAGAATTCACCAGATGTTGTCATTGGTATGATCATTGTCTTTACTTTTGATTTATATGCA
Source organism: Solanum etuberosum (assembly GCA_029582245.1). Taxonomy (NCBI): domain Eukaryota; kingdom Viridiplantae; phylum Streptophyta; class Magnoliopsida; order Solanales; family Solanaceae; genus Solanum; species Solanum etuberosum. Next base: position 137,970 of record JAJONR010000489.1, on the reverse strand, counting down.
TTGATTGATCCAGGTGTGAGTCTATTTTTTGTGACTCTTTATATTGATATGAGGTTTGATATTCTTCGCAGGCGACTTCTTAAGCCCTTCACTATTTCCACACATGTTGGTCAGTCTATTCTAGCCGAGAGAGTTTATCGTGATTGTACCATCTCTATCTATCACAAGGACACCATGGCTGACTTAGTCGAGTTAGACATGGTGGACTTTGATGTTATTATAGGTATGCACTAGCTTCATGCTTGTTATGCCTCGGTTGATTGTAGAACTCGAGTAGTTAAGTTTGATTTTCCTAATGAGACAGTTATAGAGTGGAGGAGTTGTTTAGAGTCCTTAAGGGTCATTTCATTTCATACCTTAAGGTCAGAAAGTTAGTATCTAAGGGGAGCATTTATTACTAAGGCCGAGTTAATGACTCAAGTGTTGAGACACCGCCTATTCAGTCAGTTCCAGTTGTGAGTGAGTTTCCAGAGGTCTTTCCAAATGATCTTCTCGGAGTCCCTCATGAGAGAGAAATTGACTTCGGAAAAGATATTCTTCCTGATACTCAACCTATCTACATTTCTCCATACAGAACGGCTCCAGCTGAGTTAAAAGAGTTAAAAAAGTAGTGGAAAGATCTTCTTGATAAAGGTTTTATTCGACCTAGTGTCTCACTTTGGGGTACTCCGGTCTTACTTGTAGGGAAACAATATTGTTCTCTTAGGATGTGTATTGATTACCACCATTTTAACAAGGTCACTATAAAGAATAAGTATCATCTTCTGAGAATTGATGATATTTTTTATCAGCTTCACGGTGCCACTTGCTTTTCTAAGTTAAACATTCGATCTAGCTATCATCAGTTAAGAGTAAGAGAAAGTGACATCCCAAAGACAACATTCAGGACCCGATAAGTTCATTATGAGTTTCTTGTCATGTCCTTTGACTTGACATATGCTCCTGCAGCTTTCATGGACCTGATAAACAAAATATTTAAGCCTTATCTCAACATGTTTGTTATCGTGTTTATTGATGACATCCTGATTTATTCGAGGAGTTTGGAGGATCATGCTAGCCATCTAAGAATAGTTCTCAAAACTCTCAGAGATAAAGAGATGTTTACCAAATTTTCCAAGTGTGAGTTTTATCTTGAATTCATGGTATTCTTAGGCCACATTGCATCTGGAGAAGGGATTCGAGATGACACTCAGAAGATTGAAGTAGTGCAGAAATGGCCGAGACCCACGTCTTCAACTGATATTGGATATTCTTTGGGATTGGCTGGTTATTATAGAAGGTTTCATCTATTTCATCCATGTCACACCCCATATTCAAAAAGAGGCCAAATAGCACTTTTCAGAAAGTTGCAGGTGTTGCAGGTGCCAACCCACGCTGGCCACCCACGGCCCGTAGATGGGACACAAACCGTAGGTGTGGTCCGTGGTTGACACACTGGCACTACCCAGAAAGGGGTCAGAACAACGGCCAGACCAACGGACTGTTGGTGGAACCATGTTCTGTGGTTGGGGCCCATAATCCAAGACCATTGAAGTTGAGTTCCTGACCACGCACGACTGACGTGCAGGATGGTCCGTCGTCCTGGGCACGGTCCGTCAGTGGTGTGTTGTGGGTCAAGGGCTGTTAGTTATTTTCAGGGTTAGTTGGGTCTTTTCTTAATTAATCAGTTTCAATACTATGTCATTTTTGCTACGTTTAAGAACCCTATATAAACCTTTTTAACCCTAAATTCACCCCATTTACTTCATTCTTCTAAATTCACAAAAGAAACCAAAATCCTCTAAAAAATTCTCTCTCTAGAAACTTGAAGAAGAAGAAGAAGGAATCACCTAGGGTTTTCAAGCTAAGGGTTCAATTCCTCCATTGAAGGCTAGTATTTGGAGACAATGTATGATAGTTTTCATCCATCGAGTTCCCAAATTCCTCTATTTCAAATGGTAGAATTCCCCTATTGAGTTAGGGTTTCTTTAATTAGCATGAGTTCCATTCATTGTTGATTTAAATGAGTTACTTATGATCTTATATACATGAATTTCTGAATTTCAATGGTTTTATGATGAATTTCTCCATGAACCATGTGATCTTTATGCTTTCAAGTAATGAATTATATGTTGAGGGCTCATGATCTTCAAGGAAGAGTTTTATGAAATTGAGCATGTATTACTAGTTTTACATGTATTTATGATGAAATCCATATCTAACCTATGTTTTTCAAGAGTTGATGATTGAAGTTGGGTTTTGACCTCAAGGATGTAAATTATGGACTTATGCATTATTTATGAATCTATGCAAATGTTTTAAGGGTGCTTTAAGAGTAAAGTACTAATGATAATTATGTTGTGTTGTGAAAGGACATTCTCACTAAAACACATACTAGCATGATGAGAAAGGTTTTCTCACATAGAAAGGATTCTTAGGTTGAAAGGCTTTCTCACCTAAATGAATCAAGAGTAAGAGCTATCTTAATGAAACTAGCTTGAATTAGTTGTCCAAGGGCACCTTTTCTTCAGTAATGAAGTCAAGTAAGAAATGACTATTCAGTGGGAATTTATGCTTAGCACCGAGTGGATATTAAATATGGGATAAAAGCTCTCACGTTAGTAGAGTCTGGGTTTCCAAAGTAATCTCTTGGGATGGAAGCTCTCACGTCAGTTGAGTCCGGGTTTCTAGTAGAAATCCCCTTATCCCATAAACTATGTGCCCCATAGGTTGATAAGCTAGTTGATCCATTTAAGCTAGAACTCAAGATTCTACCTTAGGCAAGTAGAACACCTCTTTTCGCTATGGGGTAGACACTAACTTCCATATTATAACTCACATGGTCTCATGTCGGTTAAGGCTTATTCCCACAACAAGATTAATAATGAACTAAAACATGATTAAAGAAGTATCTCGTAGTGTTCAAATATTTTAAAGATGATGCTAGCTTGCATTGAAGATGATGTTATGATTTATGTTTCCCAACTCTATCATATGATGTTTTAACTTAGCAAATTGAATGTTATGAAATGAAAGGTCCCTTTTAGAATGATTGAAATGTTTTATGCATGGCTATCATACTTGGTACTTTATTTTGTACTAACGCATACTTTTTCCTACATTTTCCCAAAATGTAGGGTACGACAGTCAGGGTCAACAGTTTTATGGCTAGAGCTTGGATTTGATTCTTTCTCGAGCTTGGTGAGTCCTCATGGTTCGAGGACAGACTTTCTATGTTTAGTTTCTTTCTTGTATTTCACTTTTGTACATGATGTATGGGCTAGGCCCAATTTCATTCAATTATATTAGATGGCTATGATCAGACATGAGTTTAGACTTCCGCTTTAATTTTATAAAATGATTTAGACTTGGACTATTGTTTTACTCTTATTTTTCTATTTCTTAAGTTAGGAGAGCTAAGTGGCTTGTATGGAGTCCTTCGGGGTTCTATACGCCATGTTACATCTAGGGAGTACCCCTGGGTTGTGACAAACTTGGTAATCAGAGAACAAGGTTTAGAATGGTCCTAGGATGTCTCATAAGCCACGTCTAGTAGAGTCTTGTTCATGAGTGTGAAGTGCACTGATGAGTTCAAGATTTGGACATATTTAGGGCTTCGTTTTGATAAATTTAGTTTCCTCAAATGCCTAATTTATGCTATAAACTGATGTTAATGCCCTGATTTTTAGGTATATAGATCGTGGAGCAAATCAAGGACACTAATAGGCAAAAAGGAACAAAACAAGCTGAAGAAATGAAGAAGGGCGAGCTTGAAGATCACCAAGAGCACTCGGCGTGTCGCCGAGTGGCTAATCCCACGACCTAAAGTTCCAGTGTGCCAAGCCTTGAAGGAAGAGACCAAGTCGGCGATGAAAATGAGCAATCGGTGAATCACCGAGTCATTCCGCGAAACAAAGATAGATCTCTCAAAGTTACAGACCTCGAGGATGCTGAATGCTAAGGCGATGGAAGAGGTCAAAGGGTGGCTCATCGAGTGGTTCAGCGAGCTCGACTTACTTCGCCAAGTCTCCCTTCGTGGATTCTTTTCAGCGACTATAAATTACATGTTGATCATTAATTTAGTATCGAATTGTTAATCCATCATAGGGTAGAACAATTTTCTCTTGAGTTTCTAAGTAGACTTGAGGGTTTTGAGAGTCAATTTGGAGATTTTGAAAGTGGGTTTCAAATTTTCTTCGAATTGGAGCATTGTAAAGCTTGAATTCCTCATACCCAGTTGATGGCTAATCGATTCGGTAATGGTTTTTATATTTTTATGATCGAATAAAACCCCAACTCTTGGGGTGTGATTATGTGATTATGGGATGATTTAGCTTATGGGTATTGCTAATTGTTAGTTTAAATGCTATTTAACAGTGAGTTTAATCATTAACTGTGGTTTAATTTAAGAAATGTAGTTGCAAATGCAGTTCTATGTTTGTGTTCTTAGCTTGCTCGAGAGAGGTTTTTGATTAATGGTTTGTGGGTATTGGGTTGATTTGGGTTCAGCTCGAGAGAGTGAATTCTAAACCCAATTCCACACATTTAGCTCGAGAGAGTGAATGGATTAAGGTGTGGGCTGCTCTTATTTTGCATGCTTATTGATGTTCGAGAGAAATCACTTGATTCGGGGTAAATTGTTCGAGAGAAAATTTACCTCCTCTATAGCATAGCCTACTCACTAAAATCTAGTTATTTACTAATAGTCGCAATTACCCATATGTCTATATTTCCTATAATCGATCACATCTCGACAATTCCTTTCCTTATTATTATCTTAAACTGTTTGTGACTGCATATTAGTTGATAATTGCAAACCAAAACCCGCTATCTGACATTTAATGTCACTCCTTTGACTTGTTTCATGTATTTTTCGATAATGTCTATTAATATATCTAGTTAGATCACATCCGTACTTCTTAATTGAACTTTGAACACGTACCACTCCCTGTGGGATTCGACCCCAACTTATTTGTTGGGTTTTATACTGCTTAATGATCGTTTACACCTAGAATTGGATGAGGTGTAGTTGAAACATTATTAATCAAAATGGCATCGCTGCTGGGGAGTGGTGTTGTTTGAAATTCTTTTATTGAAGCTGAATTGTGATCTTTGTAGTTATAGTTGAATCTACTTATTTTTATTTTTGGTTTTGTATTGTTGGTGTAAAACAGAGGAGGAGATGAGCGTCAACGGAAACAATGCAATGACCAATCCAAAAAATGTAACTTGAATTAGTATCTCCATCGTGCCACGACGTTAAATAAGGCGCTTCTTGGGAGGCAACCCAAGTTTTTAATGCTTTAAGTTTGATTTTGAATAATGGGTGTTGATTGTGCAGGTTGAAAAGTGGAGTGTGTTTGAGAATGTGCAGTTTGACGATCCATAGAATTCAGTCGGCGTCTCACCGAAAAGGTTGGCGAGCCCGACTTAGACCGCCGTTGGACCAACAAAACTCTTGGTGGAGGTTTGTAAAACTCGGCGGGCCAATTAATTAATCGGTGAGCCCATTTTTGTCCGCCGTTTGGACCCCCAAGATAATTGGGAGTCCTGTAATACTCGATGAGGTAAGTCGCCACTCAATGCATCACCGAGTGGTTCGGCGTGGATGACTTACACCGCCGAAAGGGCCTTTAACTGAAAGGTTTTAAAAGGCCAAACGGTTTAAAATTTCAAAATCATTCATATTCTCCCATTTCTAACATTGTACTCTCACACTCGCACTTTTGATTTCCCGTATTTTTGCTATTTTACTTGCTTTGTGCTCTTGATCTCATCTTTGGATTTGGATTGCATTGCCGCCTAGCTTATCAAATTCTAAATTCGGCATTCAGGTTGGTTTTCCAAACCCCGAACTCTTGATTAGTGGTTGAACTAGAATACATTCGATAAATTGTGTTTTTTTGTGTTGGGTTTGTGCTTAAATCGTATTTGATGTGGTTGATTGCTTATTTAGTCTTACTGATACCCAACCCCAGAGTGTGAGCCCAGGCACTGATGCCCCGACAGATGGAGCGACTGTATAGACATGATCATTTTTTACCTCTCTCTCTGTTGTTTTTAGTTGCATTTGAGGACAATTGTTTTTCTTTTGTGGGTGGGATGAGGTATTTCCATACCTACCTCTTGTGATTCTGTTTTATTTGTGAATTTTGGGTATTTTGAGCAATATATATGTTTTGATTTTTATCTTGTGGATGGTTGAGCTTGTGGCTCGTTATTTTGAATGTAAATGGTTTTGACCTATTTTAAAATTTTCTGCCACCCCTATTATTTGTGATTGTGACTTGTGGCTGTTCTTGTGCAAATTTGAGTATCGATTATGATCAATAGCGATGACTTGAATAGTGCTCTTAATTGAACGAAATGAATGTTCGGCTACAATGAGGCCAATGAAGTTGCATAAAAAATGTGTGAACTTTTAGCATCTCGTTGTGACTAGCCGGTTATCGAATGAGCCTCTTGTGATGAACATTGCACACTAGCAAAAGTGTGGAGTCTTGTTTGATATTGGTGCCAATGCCTGGTGTGTTGAGATTACTTTGAACAATTGTGTGATGACACCTAGAATTTTCCCCGTTGGTCCCATTGACTAAGTGATGCTACCACTTGATATGATCTTAGGCAACAATTTTGAATAGTGAAACAATTTGACAATATACCTCTTTTGTGGCCAACCTTGTGAGATGTGTGAACCTTGCTTGAACCCTATTGAGCCTGACCCTTTTCTTGGAAGAAACTTGAACAATTTTGATCCCTCTTTATCCATCTACCAATAACTTTCATGAAGTGTGGTTTGTGTGAATAGCCAACTTAGGCTTTTGGCCTAAGTTGGGGGTGTGGTGAAAAGAGGAGGAAATTCAAGAAGTGTGAAAAATTCCCGTTTGAGTAATGGTTTTGAAAAAGATGAAACCCCACCATATAAAAAAAAGAGAAAAGAAGCAAAGAAAAATAATGAAAAAGTTGTGAAATAAAGTGATGAAAATTGTAAAAGAAATGGGGTATCCGGTAATTCATTTGAAGTTGAATAATGGGGTGGATTATGAGTATGTTTGAATTGTTAAAGAAAAGGAGGAAAGTGATGATCAGGCCACACTTCATGGAGGTAGCAGCCATTGAGCCTAAATGGCCATACCTTGACACTCAGCCCCATTACAAGCCATGAAAAGACCTTTGTGATCTTCAGTGAGCTGAAACAAATGTTGATTGGAAAATAAGGGTAAACCTATGGGTGAAGTCATGCATGTGTTCATCTTTATTAGTGTGAAAGTTGTATGTGATTCCGGAACTTTAAATTGCTGAGAAATAGTATGTGAATATGAAATCATCTTTGTTGTGAGGGCATTTGAGTACCTTTGTTGAGCTTGAACTTGCATTTGAAGCAAGTATTGTGAACTTGAGCATCTTTGGTAATGGTGAGTCACAATTTGAATCTTTGAGTGCACAATTGATCATTGCATTAGTAAATTGAGCCTTGTTGTGTGCATTCATGCTGAGTCTTATGCAACACTATTTGAGACATCCTTTTTGAACAGCAGATCTTGAGTTTTACTTGAGGACAAGCAAAAGTTTAAGTTGGGGGTGTTGATGAGTCCAAGATTTGGACAAGCAAAAGTTTAAGCCTTAAGATTGCCAAGAGCACTTGGCGTGTCGCCAAGAGCACTCGGCGTGTCGCCGACTGGATAATCTCACCGCCTAAAGTTCCAGTGTGCCAAGCCTTGAATGAAGAAACCAAGTCGGCGACAAAAAAGAGAAGTCGGCGAATCATCGAGTCGTTCCGCGAAGCAAAGATAGATTGCCCAAAGTTACAGACCACGAGGATGCTGAATGCTAAGGCGAAAAGGCGATGGAAGAGGTTAAAGGGCGGCTCGCCTAGTGGTTCGGTGAGCCCGACTTATTTCATCGAGTGGCCCTTCGTGGCTTATTTTTGGTGACTATAAATTACATGCTGAACATTAATTTAGTATCGAATTTCGAATCCATCTTAGGGTAGAAAAATTTTCTCTGAAGTTTCTAAGTAGACTTGAGGATTTTGAGAATCAATTTGGAGATTTGGCAAGTGGGTTTCAAATTTTCTTCGAATTGGAGCATTGTAAAGCTTAAATTCCTCATACCCAGTTGATGGCTAATCGATTCAATAACGGTTTTTATATTTTTATGATGTTCGGCTAAAACCACAACTCTTGAGATGTGATTATGTGATTATGGGCTGATTTAGCTTATGGGTATTGCTAATTGTTAGTTTAAATGTTATTTAACAGTGAGTTTAATCATTAACTGTCGTTTTATTTAAGAATTGTAGTTGCAAATTCAGTTCTATGTTTGTGTTCTTGGCTTGCTCGAAAGAGAGATTTTATAACTAAGGTTTTTGATTAATGGTTTGTGTTTATTGGGTTGATTTGGGTTCAGCTCGGGATAGTCAATCCTAAACCAAATTCCACACATTTAGCTCGAGAGAGTGAATAAATTAAGGTGTGGGCTGATCTTATTTTGCATGCTTGTTGATGTTGGAGAGAAATCACTTGATTCAGGGTAAATTGTTCGAGAGAAAATTTACCTCCCCTGTAGCCTAGCCTACAAACTAATATCTAGCTATTTACTAATAGTTGCAATTACACATATGTCTAAATTGCATATAATCGATCACATCCCGAGAATTCCTCTCCTTATTGTTATCTTAAACTGTTTGTGACTGCATCGTAGTTGATAATTGCAAACAAAAACCCCCCATCTGACATTTAATGTCACCCCTTTGACTTGTTTCATGTCTTTTTCGATAATATCTATTCCTATATTTAGTTAGATTGTGCATGCACCACCATGAGACGAGAGATGTCCATGTCGTGAATGAGCATTGCGGTTCGGCACTCTTTGACTACCATTTTGGACACATCAGAAATGAACTTACTCATTCTAGCCCTTGAATCTGCAACCATTGTTCGAGCATATTTTGACAATTGAGTGAACTTTAGAGCATACTCCCTCACACTCATACCTCCTTGCCGGAGGTTAATGAACTCAACCACCTTGGCTTCCCTCATCTATAGGGTAAAGTACCTATCAAGAAAAGCGGCTCTGAATTTCTCCCAATCAAGAGGAGTCGCATCTTCCAGTCTCCATTCTTTCTATTGATTATACCATATATGAGCCACTCCTTTAAGTTGATAAGCAGCCAACTCTATTTTTTCTACCGGCGTAACTCCCATGATCATCAAAACCTTATAGACCTCTTCGATAAACTCTTGAGGATCTTCCTCAACTTAGGAAGCATAAAACTCAGGAGGATTCATCCTTGTGAAGTCCCTCACTCTTGAAGCCATCGTACCCACGTTTGGGTTCACGGGAACTGCAACCTCCCTATTTGCTTGGGCCGTCACCGCTTGAGCCAACACTTGAAAAGCAGACCTGAACTCCGCATTCGATACTTATTCGGCCAAATGATCGACCGGAACTTGAGGAGCTTCTTGTTCCTCATTCTCCCTCACATTCCTTCTAGCATAAGCTCTTCGGGTAGCCATATCCTGAAGAACATAGGATAAGGATTAGGGGAGAGACTTTACAGAGTTAGACTCTATCGCACGACTTAAGAGTAATGAAAGGTGGAGTTTCCTACTCATCTTGTAGTCTCTCATTCATAAATGTGGCGCGCTTCACACTCATGAACGAGACTCTACTAGACGTGGCTTATGAGACATCCTAGGACAATTCTAAACCTTTTGCTCTGATTACCACGTTTGTCACGACCCAGGGGTATCCCCTAGATGTAACATGGTGAATAGGACACCGAAGGACTCCATACAAGCCACTTAGCTCTCATGAGATAAGATATAGAACAATAAGAGTAAAACAATAGTCCAAGTCCAACACATTTTATAAAAGCAAAGTGGAAGTCTAAACTCTTGTCTCATCATAGCCATCTATACGAAATTGGGCCTAGCCCATACATCATGTCCAAAAGATAAATCCATGAAAGAAACTAAATCAACAAAGTCCGTCCTCGAAGCATGAGGACTCAGCAAGCTCGGGAATCAATCAAATCACAAACTGGTCACAAAACTGATCACCCTGAATATCGGACCTACATTTGATAAAAATGTAGGGAAGCGTATCCGTTAGTATAAAATAATGTACCAAGTATGATAGCCATGCATAAAACATTTAAAACATGCTAAAAAGGACATTTAATTTCATGACATGCAATTGACCAAACTAAACATCATATGAAAGAGTTATAAAACACAAGTTATAAATCATGGTCAATGCAAGCTAACTTCTTATTTAAAACCTTTGAACTCATGTTAGATACTTCCTGAAGTAACCTTAGTTCATTATTACTTGTGTGGAAATTAACCTTAACCGACATGAGACCATGTGACCTATAACATGATCTCCCGATGTCTCCCACACCGAAAGGGGTTGTTCTACTTACCTAAGTTAGAACCATGAACTTCTAGCTTAAGTGGAGCCACTAGCTAATAAACTTATGGAGGCAAATACTTTATGGAATAAAGAGATTGCTACTAGAAACCCGACCTCTACTACGGGGGAGCTTCCATCTCATGAGATCACTTTGGAAATCCGCCCTCTACTATAGGAGATCTTCCATCTGACCTTCAATATCCACTCGGTGCTAAGCATAAATTCCCACAGAATAGTCATTTCTTACTTGACTTCATTACTGATGAAAAGGTGCCCTTGGAAATCCATTCCAAGCTAGTTCATTAGGATAGATCTTACTCTTTGAGTCATTTAGGTGAGAAAGCCTTTCAACCTAAGTATCCTTTTTATGTGAGAAAACCATTCACATCATGCTAGGTGTGTTTATGAGAATGTCCTTTCAACAACACAACACCAACATCAACATTGATACTTTATTCTCAAAGCATCCTTAAAATATTTGCATAGATTTCATAAATAATGCATAAGTCCATAATACCTCTGGAGGTCAACACTCACTTTCAATCATAAACTCTTAGAAAACATGGGTTAGATATGGATTTCATCATAAATACATGTAAAACTTGCAATACATGCTTAATTTTATAAAACACTTGATTTATACTCAAAATCCCTCATCATATGATTCTCAACTTGAAAACGTAGGGATTACATGGGTTCATGAGGGAATTCATCGTCAAATCATCATGTATCATAAATTCATGCATAATAGATCATAATTCAACCGTTTAAATCAGTAATGAAAGGAACCGATGCTAATTGAAGAAAATCCTAACTCAATTGGGGAATTCTACCATTTGAAATACAAGAATTTGGGAACTCCATGGATGAAAGGAATCCATGGATAAAAACTATCATACCTTGACTCCAAATGCTAGCCTTCAATGGAGGAATTGAAACCTTAGCTTGAAACCCTAGATGAATCCTCCTTCTTCTTCAACTTTCTAGAGAGAGAATTATTTGAAAGGTCTTCTTTTGGGAATTTGGAAGAATGAAGTATATGGGGTGAATTTAGGTATAAAAAGGTGTATAGATGGGTCCTAAATAAAGACAAAACGACATAGATTAGGAACCAACTAACTAGGAAAAGACCCAATTGCCCCTTTAAAACAACTGACAGCAGCTACCGATGGACCAAGTCGACGGACTGTGGTCTCACCTACGGTCCGTCCTGCTGAACCGTTCATGGTGGTCAGAGACTCTAATCTTGGGGCCTCAAACCACGGAACCTAACCATGGACCGTGGTCTGACCTACGGTCTGTAGGTCTAGCCGTAGTTCTTGGCCTCAACCACATTGGCAGGGTGACCAATCCACAGACTCACCTATGGTTCGTGGTTCAACCCATGGGCCATGGTTGGCCTCCGTAGCTGGCACCTTCAACTTCCAAAAATCTGGTTCATTTTCATTTTTCCAGATATGGGGTGTTAAATTGCATGATATCTATATTATTGGATATGGTGGAGGACACGATAGAGGTATTTATGAATGATTTCTCTTTAGTTGGTGATTCATTTGATAATTATTTAACTCATTTGGCTGAGGTGTTGAAATGGTGTAAAGAGTTCAATCTTGTTCTAAATTGGGAAAAATGTCACTTCATGATGAAAGAGGGTATCGTTCTGTGTCATCGGATTTCACAGAAAGGAATTGAAGTTGATCGAGCTAAAGTTGAGGTAATAGAAAAACTGCCACCACCCATCTCTGTAAAGGGTGTTAGGAGTTTTTTAGGGAATGCAGGTTTCTACAGGAGTTTCATAAAGTATTTCTCAAAAATTGCACATCCATTGTGCAAACTACTATAAAGGAGTCCAAGTTTCAGTTTGATGATGCGTGTCTGAGAGCATTTGGGGAGTTGAAAGGGAAGTTGATTTCCACACCAATAATTATCTCACCGGATTGGGGACAACCGTTTGAGGTAATGTGTGATGCGAGTAGGGTGGCACTTGGCATAGTATTGGGGAAGAGGCGAGAGAAAATTATTCATCCTATTTACTATGAGAGCAAAGATTTGAATGTTGCTCAAAAGAACTATACTGTTACTGAACAAAAATTGCTTGCTATGGTTTTCACATTTGAGAAGTTTAGATCCTATTTGCTTGGCACTAAAGTCATTGTGCATACTGATCATTCCGCATATAGGTATCTCATGGCTAAGAAGGATGTAAGACCAAGGCTGATTAGGTGGGTATTAATGTTGCAAGAGTTCGACTTTGAGGTGAAAGATAGAAAGAGAATAGAAAATCAAGTCGCTGATCACTTGTCCAGATTGGAAGAAGAAGATATGATCAATCTAGAAGATGGAGTCGAAATTAATGATGCATTCCCTGATGAACAAGTATTGGTTGTTTCTTATGACCTTATTCCTTTTTTCGCAGACATTGCTAATTATTTGGCAAGTGATTTGGTGCCTTCATATCTGTCATTTCACCAAAGGAGAAAATTCATGTCTGATGTGAAGAAATTATTTTTGGAAAAGCCTTACTTGTTTCATATTTGGGCTGATGGGATTATTCGTCGTTGTTTCCCTATGGTTGAGATGATGAGTATACTAGAAGCGTGTCATTCATCCCATGTGGGTGGGCACCATAGTGGTATCCAAACTGCTCACAAAATCTTGCAGTGTAGGTATTACTGGCCTACTATCCACCATGAGGCTCAAGACTTCTCCAAGTCTTGTGATCATTGTCAAAGAGAAGGAGGAATTTTGAGGATGAAAGAACTACCAATGAACCTGATATTAGTGATTGAATTGTTTGATGTTTGTGTTCTTTACTGCATGTGTCCGTTTGTGAGTTCTAATGGGATGCAGTGTATTCTTATAGCGGTTGACTATGTATCTAAATGGGTGGAAGTAATTTCTCTTTCAAACAATGAAGGAAAGAGTGTCACCGAGTAATAGGTTGTTCACCAAGGGAAATCATCAGCTATGGAGGTTCTCACTTTTGTAATAGGTTGTTCAAGGCGTTGCTTGAGAAGTATGGTGTTTGTCACAGTGTAGCAACTCTGTAACATCCGCAGTCTAGTGGGTAAGTTGAAGTGTCGAATAGAGAGATAAAGCAAATTCTTGTGAAGACTGTTAATGCCAACAAAATTGATTGGTCAAGAAGGCTTGATGATGCTCTATGGGCTTATCGCACTGCATTCAAAACTCCCATTGGTATGTCCCCCTACCAACTTGTATATGGGAAGTCTTGTCATTTGCCTGTAGAGTTAGAGCACCAAGCAATGCGGGCACTCAAAAAGCTGAACTTGGATTGGGGCGCTGCATTAAGTCAAAGATTTAATGAGATGAATGAGCTCGATGAGTTTTGACTGAAATCATATGAGAGTTCAGCCTTGTACAAGGTGAAGATGAAGAAGTACCATAATCAAAAGATCGACAAACAAGAATTTGTTCTCGGTGATTTGGTAATCTTATTAAACTCAAGGTTGCGCTTGTTCCCTGGCAAGCTCAAGTCCAAGTGGACCGGGCCTTTCAAAGTGACTCAAGTATTCCCATATAAAGTGGTTGAACTCGATAATAATGTAGGAACGAGGTTCAAGGTGAATGATCAACGGGTAAAGGTCTATTTGGGAAAGTCTATAGAAGTCAATGAACTGATAGAGAAGTGCGGTCTTGATGAAGTCTGAGTAATCAAGGTGTTTGCGCCGTGCCGCGACGTTAAATAAAGCGCTACTTTGAGGCGACCCAGGATGTAATATCTAGCCAATCTTAGGAATATTTATTTATTTATTTTAACTTTTAGCTTTCTTTTCTTATATAGAAGTGTAGTTTTTATTGTAATTTTTAGAGATTGGCTAGATAAGGATAAAATAGGGTCTGTATCTCAAAAGAGTCAAGAAAATATAAAATGGAACTCCTAATATTTGCTACGTGTGTAGGAAAGCAAAGGAAAATCTTAAAATATAAGTGTTGTTGCAGTGGTCTACGGTTCCCATTTACCGTCCGTCGTTCAAGCGACTGACCGTAGATGGCAGCCGTAGACCTTAAGTATGTTTTCTAAAATTCATTAAGTGTCAGGGAGAACCACGGAACCCATCAACAGACCGTCGATTGACTCACGGACCGTCGACGGGGTTTTGTGGATCCAAACTAGGGTTTCAGTCGACCCGACCAGGACCCATTTTCTAATAAAACTCGTTATTTTTCAAACATCCCCCATTTCCCTCTTTCATCCACAACCATTACAACTATCCAAATAACTACCCCTACACATTCCCAAGCCTCCATTTCACCAAATCACTACTATAATTACTCCATTTCCTTCACCCCAGATTCTCTCCCTTATTCTCTAAAAGTTTCTCCTTTTTTCTTTCCTCTTTCTCTTTCCATATCCCGTCCAACTGAAGAAAAGGTCCGGGTTTGGCAACATGAGTTCTTGAAGGTTGAAAAGAAGCATAATAGGAACACACCCACAAACTTTGATCAATTGAAATATATTTGATTTCGACACCATGAACTATTTATTATTTAATGTTCAAATCACAAAGTTGTACTTGACCTTGGGAATGATTTGTATGTTAATAAGGATTCGTGTTAGTTCTAAATTACCCTTGGAACGATGGTTTGTGTGTGTTGTGGATGATCAATTGGATTAAATCATATCATATGTGTCTAGTTGGAGTTCTTGACTTCGAGTTTTCAAAGTATTATTGTTTGAACGAAAAAATTGCATGATTGAAGCCCTCGGATTGATAAAATACCATGTAAATGTGTTGAAATGCATATTCTAGATGTGGTATAGAAGTTATAATTCACAGTTGATGTGTGCCTGTTGTTAAGTGAATCACAGATGTAGTAACACTGGTCGATGACCACGATCCACTCACCGTGGGGTAACCTACGGACTGTAGATCTTGGTCCGTCATTCCAAGTGGAATACCAGTAGCCCAAGTTGTAAACAATGACATGGACTACAATCCGTCATTCAATCGACGGACCATTCTACACAACCGTGGTTCCAACTTCAGAAACCAAGAATTTGGCTTCCTGGCCTACAGAGGGGATTGATGACCCGTCATTCAATCGACGGTCTATAGTTACCCACCGTAGGTCATAAAAATAGCTAATGTCTCAAAATAGCCAAAAAAAAAAAAAGTTAAACTTTTGTTCTAAAAAAATTTCTTGGTGTTTTTGAAGTTCATTGGTTACTAACTAATCCTTTACAAGTCAAATGGCGCCAAAGCAAGCACCCATCTATCATAGGAAAGGCAAGTCAAAATAGCACCTTCCCGCCGACTGATCGATAAGTCTAGTGGGGATGAGTATGTCTCGGAGACCACTAAAGGCTCCTCCACTGCACTTGTTACCACGACACACATGTTTAGGAAGGTCATACAATCAGACGATGAGGTCGAGGTCACTGCCCCTCTGTCTGGGGAGGGGGCCCAGCATGCAGAAGAGTCACAGTACGGCTCAGAGTCGCAATCCGGCTTCAGTCCAGCGGCACACCAACCTTAGCCTCTAATGCCACTAACTCGGGTGAAGCCCATGACCCCCCGGTATTAGATATAAGCCGGTACACATCTCTACTGAGCTGAATGTGTGGTGCATCGAAGGGTAGTTTCAGATATACTTTGATGAGAAGGTGTTAAATGAACATGAGAAGGTTGCTCGGCCTATTACTGAGGAGCTTCGAGTGTTAACTAGGAGCCTCCACACTGTGCCCACTATCTCTGAACTCTTCAAGAAGCACAAGTGTGACTGGATGGAAGAAAATCTGGCCAGATATAGGGAGGAGATGGTGAGGGAGTTCTATGCTTCCTATGCGGCCACAGTGAACAATGCCTTACAACCATGAGCCAAGCCTTTGGCTCAGACGCCTCTATTGTCTACTATGGTGCAGGGTCTATCTGTGGTTATTTAAGAGTCCACCATCCGCTATATAATTTACGGCCCGTCACATGCTCAGTCTATTAGTACGGTAGAGTACGATTATCGGATGGGGATAGTACAGGGCAGAGCTTTTGGAGACTCCGAGCAGAGGGAGTCACTGCTATGCTGGATGGCCCGTCACATCGTTAATGAGGGAGAGAGCATCGAGTGGGTGCAGAATATGCAGTTGCCTATCAGGAAGGCAACTTTGAGTTTGAGGAAAAAATTTGGTGGTCCATCGTCCTACAAAAATTATCCCCCACACAGGCGGACAATGTTGTCACTTGGGACCGTGCAGTGATGCTTGTTGCACTAATGGCAGGGTTTGAGATTGACTTTTCCAGGATAATTATTGTGGAGATTCATGAGAGGGATTTCCGGCAGACTACTACCTTGCCCTTTCCGTGCCTAATTTTTTGCCTGTGCAGAGAGGCTACTCTGCCGATCTCGCATTGCGATAGATTGGTCAACATGACCAAGAGAGTTGATGTAGGGTTGATACAGGATGATCCGAACTTAACTGCCCCTCATAAGAGTACACCGGTTGTAGTCCCTCAATTGGGTGCTGATCTAGCTAGAATGTTGGGCAGGTTGACGTGGATCAGGCTGATGATGCTACTATACCTGCAACTACAACCGAATCACGGGCTCCCCCTACCTCCACCACTACTCATGCTGCGAGCTCTTCATGTGCTACTACCCCTTCGGGGTCTATTTTGATACTTATGGCCCATGTTCAGAAATTAGAGACTCAGATGGACACACTGTTGCAGCATATGCGACCATGGATGCAGAGGTCCGTGGAGGAGTCAGAGGCTCGCATGGAGAGGATGATGGATGAGAAGATGAAGGTGGTTCACAAGAGGTTGGATGCGTTTGAGCTCAGGGTATTGGAGAGTCCTGGCCCACTGTTGATCTCACTACTCTCAAGATGGAGTTGTCTAGGCTCTGATATGATGTTGATGCCCTTCTTGCTCTTATTGAGGTTGTCCCCGAGCCCACATTTGAGGTAGCGGCATATGATTTGGTGTTGAGCATATTATTTGGGGATGAGATGCCGGTACCTGACCCTTCCCATGCAGCTGGGAAGTGCATCCGCTCTTTGGAGCACACTACTGATGCTGATTAGGCCCGACTGGCAAGGAAGAGAGAGAGCGGTAGCAGTTGGAGGTAGCACAGTGAAAATCTCTTTTCGATGAGGATCTGCGACAGCGGAGAGCCCGTGTGATGGGTGGAGGTGCATCCGGTTTGAGGGGCACTACTGATGGTGTTCCTACTACTATTGAGGGCTTCACTCGTGATGATCCTGCGGGTTCCGGGAAATAAGACCCACCCGCTTCTTGATGGGTCTTCGGCGCTTATGCGCCATAGGTTTGCTTCACCCTTGTTTTACATTTTTTGTCCATTGAGGGCAATTGCACCATATATTTGTGGGGGTGGAGTAAATTGGTTGTGAGTGGTTGGGTGAAGTCTGAGTAACCCAACTCATAATCCTCCCTTGGAGTTTTCTTGCCTTTATTCTTTTTCCTAAGAGATTGTTTTCATTTCTGTTAAACTGTCATGTTTAGGACTCTATAAGTTTATAGGTAGACTAAATGAATGAAAGCATGATGGCACAAGAATATAAAAATGGATACCTTTCAAAAACTTTCAAATTGTGCTAAAGCTGTAGGCTTAATGAGTTGAATGTATTGGATGTTCATATGACATGATAAGAACCTATATGATAACATGACTGAAGCTAGAACTTGAACTATATGCTTCAATGATTCAATAATGGAACAATGTGACATGTGTGTCTGAGGTTATTTTGCATATTCATATAGTAAGTGTCAATCTAGAACTTGCCTCGTTGGTCCTGCTAAGATGATCTAGGCTGTAAATCGGGAAATGATCATAGGCCCTTGATGATAATAATTCAACTTGAGCCTAAATTAAACCAACCAAAAGAAATAAATGCTTCCTCCGATCTAAATGTTTGAGCCTAACGAATACCATTTCTTTCAATACACCTAACTCACCTTTCCTAAAATTTGTTTTGGCCCTGGCCTCTCCTGGGACATTTTACACCTTAACTTAGGCCAAAAGCCTAAATTGAGGGTGTCTAAATTTAGAAGTTACCTCAATCTTGGCCCTGGTCCTACCTAGGATATCGTGCACCTCAACTCATGCAAAATACATAAGTTGAGGGTGGCTATGAAGAAGGAAAACTAAAATAAAAGAGTTATGAAAATAATTATTTGTAGAGGAAGTAAAAGATGTGACTGAATACAAAAGAAATAAATGATTGAAAATGCTTGAAAAAAAGATGAAAATTCTTGTATAAAAAGAAGAAAAAAAAATATTAAGCAAGAAAGAATGTTAGGTTCAAGTCACATCCGCGCTGAAATAAGTCAAGGAAAAGAGCAGAAAACTAAATGATGTCAAAAAGTGGTTGTGAAAAGAGGTAAATGGCCAATGTAATGTCAAGGAGGGTAGAAAAGTCACTAAAATACCCAAATGTACCATACCTGCATGTTAACAGTAGGATAGAGTTACTATTATTAGGAATACTGTGTTAAGAGCTTGTGGGGAACACTTATACCCTAGTTTTCATCTCATATTGATATCTCAAATGTGAATCCTGCTTACTTGTTACTTATTCATACAAATAAACAAACTGCTATTTTGTTTAGAAATGCCCCCCCCCCTTTTGTTACCTTTCTCAAAAATAATCTGACTAAACGTAGATAATCGTGAGTTAGTCTAAGTGTGAACCTAACCTAAAAGTTAGATTCTTTATTTGACAACGACCGCTTATACTGCTTTTGGGAGGTGCAATTTGGGCATATCATGTGCTGACGCAATTTGGCCTGCATCGTTTCATGATGCAGATACAGGTATTCGGGATTATCTGTCGGTGCTTCATTGATCCCGTCGCATTTCCAGCTAGCTTTGGTGAGCCTCTTTGCTTTCCGGAGGGCGTCACATTATAGTTTTTGCTTTATTATGATGTCATGGGACTTGTCCCAACTTCCATCATAGTCTAGTATTTAGAGGCTTCATAGACAGTAGTAGTTGAGGAGTCTTTTTCTCATTTCCCTTATTGATGTTTTAAAGACTTTGTGTTGAACACTAATGTTCATTTGAGTATTTTTTATTTAAACTACTTTACTTATGAGACCTTATGAGTTGAGTTTTCAATTGAGTTCCTATACTGATGAGCAAGTCTTCCACTGAGTAATCAGCCAGGCCAAGGGTACGCTTGGGGACCAACAATGGTTCTCGAGTGCCGGCCACATCCAAGGTGTAGGCTAGGGGCGTGACACATTCGTCCTTGAATGAGGTCACACCAAGTAGAATAGTGGTGGGAAGAATTTAACAACCCCAACTCAAGCACATAGCAACTAATTTACATAACTCAGTATATCATCTTACAAAGTGCTTACAAAGAGTTAGTACCTTGGTTTGGAATTTCTTATGAAGGAAAGAGATGTGGATATCTCTTCTTAATATCCTCCTCATCCTCCAAATTAGCTTCCTCAACAAATTGATTCGTCCGTAAAACCTTGACTGATGCAACCTCCTTGGTTCTCAACTTGCGAACCTGACGATCAAGGACCTGAACTGGTATTTCCTCATAAGATAGGTTGTCCTTTATACCAATGTTTTTAGTAGGTTCTATGAGTGAAGGATCGCCCAAACACTTCTTTAACATGGATACGTGGAACACAGGATGAACGACTGCTAACTTTGATGGTAGCTCAAACTCTTAAGCTACATTGCCAACCCTCTTGGATATTTTGTAAGGACCAATATACCGGGTACTGAGTTTCCCCTTCTTACCTAATCTTATAATACCCCGTGAAACCTTCAAGTAGACCTAATCATCAAATTCAAATTCTAAGTCTCTTATCCTAACATCTGCATAGGATTTCTAACGATTCTATGTTGTTTTTAGCCTTTCTTAGATAATCTTCACCTTCACCATGGCTTGATGAACCAAATCTAGTCCTATCAACTCAGCTTCACCAATCTAGTCCTATCAACGAAGCACTGGATATACGAGCATGCGAGGGGAAAACTAAAAAAAACATAAGCCTTAACTGAAATCTGAAAGAAACACTTACCTGATCTCTACTTAACTCATGGATACTCAACTCAATACAGAAATCAAACACAATATAGATGCAGTTTATATAATGAATTTAAAACCGTAGATAACATCTCAGAGTATTGGAAATCACAATAATATCTCATTTGTATATAAAAATACAAAAATAAACTCTGTTTGGAAGATTCTCTAACCGACAGCCATAACTATGAGCTATGTGATGATGCAACGTCTCGCTCACGCTGCCAGAACTGTCCTATACCTCTCCGGGATATAGAACGCCTCAACTAAGTGGATCCACTAAGCTATGCTTAAAAGCATTAAGGAATCATCTAAAAAGTATGACCCTTTGTACCCACGTTGGCTACATGGTTGATGGAGACTTTGAGTTATCTGAATTAGTCCCCATATCGGTGCTCAATACTACTCCCAAAATGTAACTAGCTCATATGTTTAAAAGCATAACTCTTTCTCTGTGGTTTGAGATTATTACTCAAAAATCTATATCTTAAAAGAGATGATACTCAGAACTACTCATGAAAACTCATTTTTGATATCGGTGTTTCCTTTCCTCTTAAATGTGAAAACATTTTCTCTTGGGAAATATTTAGTTCTCATATATCATTTTAAAGAAAATTAACTCAACTCTACTCTTCCTCAAACTCAATGCTTAAGTCTTAAACAAGTTTAAAACGATTGTAAAAGACTTTTGAAATGACTCGAAGAACTCTGAATACTTGAAACTCTACCTTGAATTTGAATTATGAATTCAAGGTTATGATTTGTGATAGGAAAGATATCGTGATGATTAAAAGTGTTTTTAGATAGTTAGTCATGAGAAACAGTCAAAATCACAGTGTCAGGGAGCAAGTCCGCGACGTGGATATGCATTTTAAAATTTGGTCATGAAATAACTTTTAAAACAGTGGAGTCCGTGTTCTGGCCGCGATGCATAGAGGGATTTTGTTCACTGGGAGAGCAAGTCCGCGAGGCGGAATTGCGTGCCAGATTCTGCCCAACTTTTTCCTTCCCCGTTTTGTAACCCCAATTCACCTAGAATTGAATGGTTTCTTCCCCAATCACTTAAATTCGAATACCCAACAATAGTATACAATAATCTACTCGAAACTACCCTTGAAACACTAACACTTATCTCAAGAATTCATCAAACCCTCAACAATCAAGATTATGAAGGAAAACTTCAATGAAACCCATGAAGAACTCAAATCCTTTACTTTCAAGAACAAAATTACGCTGAAATAATCATGATTGGTGCATGGGTGAACGAAGCCAACGCTATGTGAACTCACATACCTCTTCGGGATCAAACCCTTGGTGAAACGACCTTCGATTCCGCAAGAAATCTCCAAGAACGCCTTGACTTTTCTCCTTTTTCTCCTCTTCTTGAACTATTCTCAAAACCCTAGGCGTTAATTTTGATTGGGTAAACTGAACCAAATAAGTTTAGACCCTAAATTAATTCCTAAAAACGAAATAACTTGATTGGGTAAGGAAAAGACCAAAATACCCTTATTAAATTCGGGTAAATTTCCTTTACTGGACAGCCCGACTTCAAACAGGCATATCTCCCTCATACAAGCTTGAAAATTAGCAAACTTAATGGCGTTGGAAAGAGGATTCCAAGACCTTTCATTTGATATATTATAGGACACCTAACTCATCTTGTACAGAAAGTTATGATTATTTGAAGTTGACCCAAAACTTATACTTAGCATAACTTGCCAACATTTCCAAATTTACTCTTTCCAAAAACAGTTATTTCTAATTGTAGTTCTTTCTAAGGCGGGATGTTACAATATCTCCCCCTTGGGATCATTTGTCCTCGAATGAGATTACTCTAAGTAGGCTAAGGGTTTAACATCTAACATTCAACTCAAACACCCAACAAGCAATATATAACAAAACATGTCAACTTAAAATAAATGCCAAGAAAATGATTAGTACCTTAGTTTGGAACTTCTTCGGACTCAAAGAGATGTGGGTATCTCTTCTTCATGTCCTCCTCAGCTTCCCAAGTATCTTCCTCAACAAAATGATTTCTCCATAGAACCTTGACTGATGCTACTTCCTAGGTCCTCAACTTGCGAACCTGGCGATCTAGAATCTGAACAGGAATATCCTCATAGGATAAGCTATCCTTAATACCAATATCTTCAGTAGGTATGATAAGTGAAGGATCGCCCATACACTTCTTCAACATAGAAATGTGAAATACTAGATGGTCTGGTGCTAACTCTTGCGGTAGCTCCAACTCATAAGCCACGTTACCGATCCTCTTGGATATTCTGTAAGGACCAATATACCGTGGACTAAGCTTCCCCTTCTTAAAAATCTCATAACACCCTTCATGGGTGAAACCTTCAAATAAAACCAATCATATACTTCAAACTCTAAGTCTCTTCTCCTAACATATGTATAGAATTTCTAACGACTCTGTGCTGTTTTCAATTTCTCTTGAATAACCTTCGCTTTCTCCATAGCTTGATGAACTAGGTCTGGTCCTGTCAACCTAGCTTCACCACCCTCAAACAATACGATAGGAGATCTACATCTTCTCTTATAAAGAGCCTCATAAGGAGCCATCTGGATGATAGAGTGATAAATATTGTTGTAAGCAAACTCTATTAGAGGTAGGTGATCATCCCAATTACCTTTGAAATCAATCACACAAGCCCTCAACATATCTTCTTAAGTATTAATTGTGCGCTCTGCTTGACCATCAGTCTGAGGATGAAAAGCAGTACTCAAGTTCACCTTTGAACCCAAACCTTTCTGGAACGACTTCAAAAATTGCGCAGTAAATTGTGCACCTCTATCTGAAATAATCGACACTCGAACTACATGAAGTCTAACTACCTCTTGAAGATATAACTTTGCATAATCCTCTACTGAACGGGTAGTCTTTACCGGCAAAAAGTGGGCTGATTTAGTCATTTGATCTACAATCATCCAAATGGAATCATGCTGCCAGCGAGACCGCGGCAAACCAGTAACAAAGTCCATATTGATCATCTCCCACTTCCATTCCAAAATCTCTATATTCTGAGCCATACCACTGGACCTCTGGTGCTCTACCTTAACTTGTTGGCAATTTAGACACTTAGTAATGAACTCTGCAATGCCCTTCTTCATACCACTCCACCAATAGACTTCTCTCAACTCACTATTCATCTTTGTGGAACCCGGATGGGTAGAATATCTGGAGCTATGAGCTTCCTCCATGATCCTCTCTTGAAGTTCATCCACCCTTGGCACACACATACCTCAATACACCATCTCCCCCTTGTTCAAAAGTCATCACTTTTTGCTTATGAACGTTTGCCTTCAACTCAAGCACTATAGGATCTTGGTCTTGTTTCACTTTCACTTCGGACACTAATGATGATTCAGTTTCATTTATCACCACCAGTCCTCCTTCATTGGAATCAATTAAACAAACTCCCAATCGCACAAGTCTGTGCACATCTTTAGCTAACTCAGTCTTGTCTTCCTCAACATGGGCAGTACTACCCATATACAATCTTCTCAAGGCATCAGCAACAACATTAGAATTACCTGGGTGATAGAGAATACTCATGTCATAATCCTTGAGTAACTCTGACCACCTCCTCTGTCTAAGATTAAGCTCTTTCTGACTAAACACATTATGAAGGCTCTTATGATCGGTGAACACATCTACATGGACACCATAAAGATAGTGACGCCATACTTTCAAAGCGAATACTAAAGCAGCCAACTCTAGATCATGGGTTGGGTAATTCCTCTCGTGAATCTTAAGTTGTCTGGAGGTATAATCTATAACCTTGCCATTCTGCATTAACACACAACCCAAACCAACTCTGGACGCATCACAATATACCACAAAACCTTAAGTACCCTCTGGTGACGTCAATACATGGGTAGTAGTCAACCGTTTTTTCAATTCCTGAAAGCTTTTCTCATAAGCTTTAGACCATTGAAACTTAACTATTTTCTGAGTCAACTTAGTCAAGGAGATGAAATAGATGATAACCTTTCAACGAACCTTCTATAATAGCCCACCAATCCCAAGAAACACCTAATGTCAGTTGGAGACGTGGATCTAGGTCAGTTCTACACTGCCTCTATCTTTTAAGTGTCAACTCGAATTCCATCACCGGAAACAATATTAACTCAGAATGCAATAGACTCAAGCTAAAATTCACACTTAGAAAAGTTAGCATATAACTCGTTATCCTTAAGAGTTTGAAGGACTATTCTGAGATGACTCGCATGATCTTCCTCATTTCTCGAATAGATTAGAATGTCATCAATGAATACAATATCAAATATATCTAAATAAGGCTTGAATAATCTATTCATATGGTCCACGAACACTACAGTAGCATTAGTCAACCCAAAGGACATAACTAGTAACTCATAATGACCATAGCGGGTCCTGAAAATTGTCTTAGGGATATTACTCTCTCTTACTCTCAACTGATGATAGCCAAATCAGACGTCTATCTTAGAAAAACAAGTGGCACCCTGAAGTTGATCGAAGAGATCATCAATTCTCGGAAGAGTATACTTATTTTTGATAGTAACCTTATTCAACTTACGGTAATCTATGCACATTCTGAGAAAACCATATTTCTTTCTCACAAATAAGACCAGAGCCCCCTAAGGTGAGACACTTAGTCGAATAAAACCTTTCTCAAGAAGATCTTTCAACTGCTCTTTTAACTCTTTCAACTCTGCTGGAGCCATTCTATATGGAGGAATAGAGATAGGACGAGTATCGGGAAGAATATCTATAATGAAGTCTATTTCTCTCTCAGGAGGGACTCCGGGAAGATCATCTGGAAAGACTTCTGGAAACTCACTAACAACTGGAACTGACTGAATAGGAGGTGTCTCAACACTAGAGTCATTAACTCAGACTAAGTGATAGACACAACCCTTGGAAACTAACTTTCTCTCCTTAAGGTATGAAATAAAATGACCCTTAGGCACTGCTGAACTACTACTCAACTCAATAACTGGCTCATTAGGAAACTGGAACTTAACAACTCAAGTTCTACAATCGACTGAGGCATAACAGGCATGAAGCCAGTTCATACCTAGAATGACATCAAAATCTACTATATCCAACTCAACTAAGTCAGCCATAGTATCCTTGTGATTGACGGAGATGGTACAATCACGATAAAATCTCTCATCTAGAATAGACTCATCAATAGGTGTAGAAATACAGAAGCCCTTAAGAAGTTGCTCAGGAAGAACATCAAAATTTATTGCAACATAATGAGTCACAAAAGATAGACTCGCTCTTGGATCAAGCAAACCATAAAAATCAAAAGTAAAGACTTTGATCATACCAGTGGCAACATCTGAAGAATTATCTTGCTCTTGGCGACTAGTGATAGCATATAGAAGGTTTGTTGAAGTAGCTCTTCTTGGTGCAACTCTTTCTGGTGGAGCAACTGAAGAAGATTGGGCTCTAGTGTCCCTATTTCCACCGCTCTGCTTGTTCTTAGGGTACTCTTTCATGAAGTGACCCTCTTGACCACACTTGAAGAAACCAGTGGAGCCATCGTGACACGTTCCTGGGTGGTTCCTATCACACTTAGCACATGTAGGAGTCCAATTACCTCTTTATGCCACACTACCTTGAGACTGGACAGGTCTAGCTCTGATGTTTTGTGAATTCTGATTATTGAACTCACCTCTGTTCCTTGGTGCAGATGATAGAGCAGGTCCCTTTTTCTTTTGGTTGAAAGATGACCGGTTTGCATTACTCTTCTAATGTCCGGACTAATTCCCTGTCTTAGCTTTCTTGTTCCGAAACTCCTCTCGATCTCTCATCTTATCTTCCTTAACCTGTTGCACATGGATCAACAGCCTTGCAATGTCTATATCTCCTATCAGCATAGCTTCCTTCCCCTCTTTGCTTGACAGACAAAACAACCCAGCAACGAACAAACTCATCCTGCTCCTCATGTCAGTAACCATCTCCAGAGCAAAATAGGAAAGTTGGGTGAACTTAAGTTTGTACTCGTGCACACACATAGATTCCTTCTTAAGAGTAAGGAATTCTCGTACCTTTGATTCTCTCAATTCCCAGGGAAAGAAACGCCCAAACATAGCCTCCTCAAACATAGCCCAACTCACAAGTGGTGCACCTTCAGCTCTATTCTTCTTCCATTGATCAAACCAGATTTTAGCTACACCCTTCAATTGGTATGCAGCTAGTTCCACTCTCTCAGCATCAGCAACATGCATAATCTCGAAAACCTTCTGAATCTATTCAACAAAGTTTTTTGGATCCTCAGTGACACTTGAACCAGTGAAGTTTGGAGGATTCATCCTTAAGATATCATAGATTCTGGACGTATCACCCACATCATGTCGAACCCCTCTTTATTGCCCAATTTGGTTGGTCACAGCTTGACTCAACATCCGGATAGCTTCCCGGAATTAAGCATTAGTGACCTCTCCTTGGGGTTGCACTTCTGCTGCATTAGGTACCCCTTGTTCCTTAACATTCCTCCTAGCAGGACGACCTCAGACAACTCTTCGTTTAGGCATTATCTGAAAGATACGCGCGACCACGAGTTAGAAAGAAACTTTAATAGAGATGAACTCTATCGCACAAAATGAGTATGAAAGAAGTGAGATAGTTTTCTAAATGTTGCAGCCTCCTAATTATAGATGTGGCACGCTTCACACCGATAACTAGGACTACAGACACGACTTCATAGACTCCCTAGGACTATTGAACTCTGTGCTTTAATACCAAGTTTTTCACGCCTAGAGCCTACACCCTGGGCGGGACTGGCATTCGAGAATGATTGCTGGCCCCAAGCGAACCCTTGGCCTAGCTTACTACTCAGTGGAAGACTCTACTCAACAAAGATAAACTCATGAAATAAACTGAGAATGTTGTAAAGGAAGCATTCAATTCTCCAATGAGGAAACTCAAGTCTTATAACAAAAACAACTGAAATGAACAAGACTAATGAACTAATAATGTATAATTATCTATGAAGCCTCTAATACCATGAGGGATATCGGGACAAGACCCTCGATCATCCTAACAACTGAAATAACAAAATGATAAAAGGGATCCTTCGTAAAGCAAGGAGGCTCACCAACAACTCTAAATGCTCAACTGAATCAACGAAATGCTGGATGCTAATTCTAGTTACCTGTATCTGCATCATAAAATGATGTAGGCCAAATGGCGTCAGTACATTCAATGTACGAGCATGCGAGGGGAAAACTAAACAAGACATAGGCTTGAACTGAAATCTTAAAGAAACACATACCTCATCTCTACACAACTCATGGATACTCAACTCAATGCAGAAATAAAACACAATATAGATGCAGTTTATATAAAACATTTAAAACAATAGATAACATCTCGGAGTATTTGAAATTACAATAATATCTCAGTTGTATATAAAAATACAAAAATAAACTCTATTTGGGAGATTCTCTAACCGACAACCATCACTATGAGCTATGTGATGATACAACATCTCGCCCACTCTGCCAGAACATTCCTATACCTTGCCGGGATATAGAATGCCTCAACTAAGAGGATCCACTAAGATATTCTTAAAAGCATTAATGAATTATCTAAAAAGTATGACCCTTTCTACCTACGTTGGCTACATGGTTTCTGGTGACTTTGAGTTATCTGAACTCGTCCCCATATCGGTGCTCAATACTACTCCCAAAATGTAGCTAGCTCATATGCTTAAAAACATAACTCTTTCTCTGTTGTTTGAGATTATTACTCAAAAATCTATCTCTTAAAAGAAATGGTACCCAGAACTGCTCATGAAAACTCATTTCTGAAATCAGTGATTCCTCTCCTCTTAAATGTGAAAATAGTTTCTCTTGGGAAATACTTAGTTCTCATATATCATTTTAAAGAAAATGAACTCAGCTCTACTTTTCCTCAAACTCAAAGCTTAAGTCTTAAACAAGTTTAAAACGATTGTAAAAGACTTTTGAAATGACTCGAAGAACTCTCAATACTTGACTCTTAACTCTACCTTGAATTTAAATTATGAATTCAAGGTTATGATTTGTGATAGGAAAGATATCGTGATGATTAAGAGTGTTTGTATATAGTTAATCATGAGGAACGGTAAAAAAACAGTGTCTGGGAGAAAGTCCGCGATGGGGAGATGCATTTTGATATTTGGTCGCGAAATAATTTTTGAAACAGTGGAGTCTGCCTTCTCTCTGCGACGCAGATAGGGATTTTTTTCACTGGAGAAGTAAGTCCGCGACGCGGACTTGCGTGCCATATTTTCCCTGACTTTTTCAATCCTCGTTTTCTAACCCCAATTCACCTAGAATCGAAAGGTTTCTTAGCCAATCACTTAGATTTGAATACCAAACAATAATTTACAATAATCTACACGAAACTACCCATGAAACACTAACATTTATCTCAAGAATTCATCAAAACCTCAACAATCAAGATTATGAAAGAAAACTTCAATGAAACTCATCAAGAACTCAAATTCTTTACTTTCAAGAATCAAATTATGCTGAAATAATTATGATTGGTGCATGGGTGAATGAACCCAATGCTATGTGAACTCACATATCTCTTCGGAATCAAACACTTGGCGAAACGACCTTCAATTCAGCAAGCAATCTCCAAGAACGCCTTGACTTTTCTCCTTTTTCTCCTCTTCTTGAACTATTCTCAAAACCCTATGTGTTAATATTGATTGCCTAAACTGAACCAAATCAGTTCAGACCCCTAATTATTTACTAAAAATGAAATTACTTGATTGGGTAAGAAAAATACCAAAATACCCTTATTAAATTCGAGTAACTTTCCTTAACTGGACAGCCCGACTTCAAACAGGCATATCTCTCTCATACGAGTTTGAAAATTAGCAAATGTAGTGGCGTTGGAAAGAGGATTCAAGACCTTTTATTTGATATCTTATAGGCCACCCAACTCATCCTGTACAAAAAGTTATGGTCGTTTGAAGTTGACCCAAAACTTATACTTAGCATAACTGGCCAACATTTCCAAATTCACTCTTTCCAAAAATAGTTCTTTCTAATTCTAGTTATTTCTAAGGTGGGATGTTACAATACATATCCTAAGGAAACCATCTTTCTTCCTCAAAAATAAGACTAGAGCGCCCCAAGGTGAGACACTAATCCGAATGAAACCCTTATCAAGAAGATCTTTCAATTGTTTTATTAACTCTTTTAATTCTGCTGGAGCAATTCTATATGGTGGAATAGATATAGGTTGAGTATTGGGGAAAATGTCTATTCTGAAGTCTATTTCTCTTTCAATAGGAACTCCGAGAAGAACATCTAGAAAAATCTAGAGAAACTCAGACAGAACTGGAACTGACTGAATGGGTGGTGTCTCGACACTAGAGTCATTAACTCAGACTAAGTGATAGATGCACCCCTTAGAGACTAGCTTTCTGGCCTTAAGGTATGAAATAAAATGACCCTTAGGCATTTCTGAACTGCTCCTCCACTCTAAAACAAGCTCATTAGGAAACTGAAATTGGACTACTCAAGTTATACAATAAATTGAGGCATAACAAGTATGAAGCCAATCCATATCCAGAATAAAATCAAAATCCACCATATCTTGCTCAACTAAATTTGTCATGGTGTACTTGTGATTTACAGAGATGTTACAACCACGATAGACTCTTTTCGCTAGAATAGAATCACCAACAAGTGTGTAAACATTGAAAGGCTCAAGTAGTTGTTCAGGGGAAATGCCAAACTTCATGGATACATAGGGAGTCACAAAAGAAAAATTCGCACCAAGATCAATTAATGCATAAACATCAAAAGTTATGACTTTGAGCATACCCGTGACAACATCGGGTGAGTTCTTCTAATCCTGAAGACTAGCTATAACATACAGGCGGTTTGCACCCCCGCCCTTTCCTGAATCAGTTCATCTCTCAATATTTCTATCTGCTGGGGCTGCTGAAGAAGATTGGGCTATATTGCCCCCATTTCCTGGCCTATTCTTGGGGCACTCCTTAGAAAAGTGACCTGTCCTCCCACAGTTGTAGCAAAGATCCGTCCCAATATGACATCCTCCTAGATGGAGTTTATCACACTTACCAAAGAGAGGGTTGTGAGGGAACCCTTGTGCCACACTACCCTGCGACTGTGAACCTTGAACTCTGAAATTCTAGAGTTCTGATTCATGTAATCATTCATTTTCCTTGGTGTAGGTGCACTAGCTAACAATGGAGCCGGTTCAAATGACCTCTTCTGAAAGGATGATCGGTTCATGTCCCAAGTTTTTTGCTGGCTGGACTCATAAACTGTTGTTTTAGCCCTCTTGCTACGGAACTCTTACGTGTCCTTCAGTTTGTCTTCCTCAATCTACTACACAGGGATAATAAGCCTTGCTATGTCCATGTCCCATATCAACATAACAGCCTTACCCTCTTTGCTTGACAAGTGGGATAGTCCACACACAAATAGACTCATCTTGCTCGTATATCAGCAACCATCTCTGGAGCATAGCGGGACAGTTGAGTGAACTTGAGGTTGTACTAATGCACACTAATGGACTCTTGTTTCAGATTCAAAAATTATCTTACCTTTGCTTTCCTTAGCTCGCAGGGAAAGAAGCGCCCCAAGAAAGCATCTTCAAACACATCCCAAGTCAATTATGGTTCCCCCTCGACCCTATACTTCTTCCACTAATCAAACCATATCCTTGCAATGCCCTTGAGCTGGTACGCATGACCTCAAATAACTTCTGAAGTTCATCCACAAAGTTTTCTGGATCCTCATTGAGTTTTGACCCAGAAAACTCCGGGGGACTAATTCTCAAAAATTCTCAGACTCTGGATGCATCATTCCCATCTTGATGTCCAGCTCCTTGGCGACCAACCTGTGTTGTCACCACTAGAGTCAATATCTGAATTGCATTTCTGAACTCAGCATTGGTGACATCTCCCTGAGGTGGTTGCACTTCTGTTGCATTGGGGACCTCTTCATCTTGAGGATTAACATTCCTCCTTGCATGATGTCCTCGAACAGCTCTTCGTGGTGGCATGATCTCAAAGATACGCGTAAGCATGAGTTAGAAGAAACTTTTACAGAGTTGAACTCTATTGCACGAGAAAGCAGTAAGAAGGAAGGGACATGTTTTCTAAATGTTGTAGCCTCCTAATTATAGATATGGAGTGTTTCACATCGATAGAAAGAACTCCATACACACGACTTCATAGATACCCTAGAACTCTTGAACTTTTTGCTCTGATGCCAAGTTTGTGACGACCTAGGCCTACACCCTGGACGTAACTGGCACTTGAGAACCATTTCTGATCCCCCAACAAATCTTTTGTATGGCTACACGACATACATGACATTACACATTACTTAAAAGCTTAAATAGGTGAACAATTAGACATTTAAGAAAGTCTTAACAATACTGTCTTGCAAAATACTTAACAGGAATCATGAGTTAACAAAACACCCTGAGAAAATAATGGAAACATCTTATTCAGTCTGTCTATGAAGCCTCTATCAATGTAGGATAGATGTCGGGACAAGACCCACAACATCTCCCAAAACTACTAAACATCAAGGAAAAGGAGTCTCCCGGAAGCATGGAGGTCTCACAAAATACTTTTTGCGAATGGATAGTGATCTTAACAAAGCCCGTGTTCATGATCCTGAGCACTTGTATCTGCAGTGATGCAGGTCGAATGTCGTGAGTACATTGAATGTACTGGTAAGTGATAAGGTTAGAGTAAACAACTTACTTTCTTGAATGACTAAAAGCAACATAACTAAATCAATACATGAATATAAAATGAAAACCATATAAGCTTTACAATATTATATACAACGAAAACAACATACAAATAATATACTTTACTTGTAGGTAGTTTCTCTAACCGACAACCATTACCATGAGCCTAGCAATGATACAACGTTTCGCCCACGTTGCCAGGGCCATCCTATACTTTATCGGGGTATAGAATGATATCGTGACTATGGATCCATCTAATTGGCCTTCTCAGAGGCGGTGAGGAGTCGCATGAAGAATCAATACTATCCTATCCTATGTTGGCTATATAATTTTATGGGTCTTCCGAATCATAAGAGAATGTAACTCAACTCAGTGCTCGATACTACATTCAAAATAATTGAAATAATTTTATGCTCAATGCACCTATTACAAGAAATGGACCTCTTACATGATTGGAATAATTTTCAAAACATTAGACGTACTTATATTCTTGAAAACATGTACTTATGAACTTATCTTTCAAGTCCAATAATCAATATAGGTACATAAGTATATATGGATATGTAAATAACATTTGGAAGATCTTAAGTATTTATGAAATAGAACCTTTAACCTTTCCTCTTAACTTTACTTTGATTTGAAAAAATGTGAATTTAAGAAGTATGATTAGGATATATAATATCTCTCAATGATTAATGGAGGATTAGAGAGTTAGTATTAAGAAGAGAGTGAAGACACGATTCGAAAAAATGCATACGGGGTGAAGAACATAGAGGAAACGGGACTGACGAACCTGGCGCATCATTGGCGCGCCGCGCTAGCCCCTAAAGTACTGGGGCTGCTTTGGGGCGCACTGCACGCGCAGGGCGCCAACATCCTTTGCGCTATGGGGGCATGTCGCCCCAGCCGCGAGCCTAGAAAACCGGACGAACTTTCTTCTCAATCTTTTGGTTCGAATTCATCTAAAATTGAATAGTTTCTTTTCAAACTCTTTTTGATTCATAAACCCAACATAATTTCATTGAAATCTCACTCGAATTCTATTACGAAATATCACTCATTCCCAAAACCCTCACCTCAAGAACTCAAAACCCCCATTGATAAAAAATGGTGTCAAAACTTCAAGAAACTTTAGATAAACGATTTCATGGACAATTTAGTGAACGAAATACATGATTGGGATGAGGATGACTAATCCATCACTATGAGAAACCTCACATACCTGGAAAGAACGATTGTTCTTGGCGAAATTCCTCAATTCTTGAACGAAGCTAGAGCTTAGCCCTTTCTTTCTTCTTGAAACTTAACCCTAAAAACCCCTAAGTATTTTGCAAATGTCATGTTCACACAAATAATGAGGAGATAATAATTCTTATAACAATGCACAATTCACAACAACGCAAATGTAATACAACATCAACAATGAAACAATAAGCCTTTCAAACCATTTTCAACACATCACACACCAATAATTAATCATGTTGCCTTTTACTACCCCTTTTTCATCATTAGAATTACTCAATATAGACAAGTCAATCCATCACCAAGTCTCATTACTCCCTAAAACATACCACAAGGAAATACACGATTCAATACACTTAACAAGAGTTTAGAAATCCACTTGCCTCAAATAGTCGAACAATCACTATGGGGCATTAGTCTTCCCCTTTCGTTGGACTTCTAAATCAATTCAATCTATTCAAATAAATAATCACAATAAGATTTTTAAACTAACAACACCCATATTACTTTATGTGTAGCTTAGACCCAAAATTTCAACCCAAATCTATAATCAAGTTCCTAATTTTGATTTCAATCAACATGTAAACTCTTATATTTTTTTCAAATTTCAAGCCTAGGTTAAGTCTCAATTCCTCCAAATATCTTAAATTTAATGATCTTTATATAATATAATACACCTACTAGTTTAAAGATCATTAAATTTAAGATATTTGGAGGAATTGAGACTTAACCTAGGCTTTAAATTTGAAAAAAATATAATAGTTTACATGTTGATTGGAATCAAAATTAGAAATTTGATTATAGATTTGGGGTGAATTTTTGGTCCTAAGCTAGACATATAGTAATATGGGTGTTGTTAGTTTTAAAATCTTATAGTGATTATTTATTTGAATAGATTGAATTGA
This sequence comes from Solanum etuberosum, assembly GCA_029582245.1. Taxonomy (NCBI): domain Eukaryota; kingdom Viridiplantae; phylum Streptophyta; class Magnoliopsida; order Solanales; family Solanaceae; genus Solanum; species Solanum etuberosum. The sequence continues at coordinate 103,640 of JAJONR010000489.1, read as the reverse complement.
TTTAGAAGTCCAACGATAGGGGAAGGCTCAAGTCCCGGAGTGATTGTTCGACTATTTGAGGCAAGTAGATTTCTAAGCCCTTGTTAACTGTATAGAATCATGTATTTCCTTATGGTATGTGTTAGGGAGTAATGGGACTTTGTGATGGGTTGACTTGTACATATTGAATAATTATAATGATGAAAAATGGGTAGTAAAAGGCAACGTGATTAATTATTGGTGTGTGATGTGTTGAAAATGATTTGAAAGAGTTATTAATTAACTGTTGTGGTGTATCACGATTGTGTTGTTGTGAATTGTGCATTGTTATGAAAATGGTCATCTCCTCATTATTTGTGTGAACATGTCATTTACATTGTTCTAAGACATGGTTGTGACAAGTGTTATGTGAATTGAGAAAGAATAAGAAATTAAAGAAGATGTATCATTTTGAGGGACGTATCATACGCGCGATGAATATTATTATTCGAGGGATGTGTCGTACGCCACGACAGATTTTGTTATTGAGGGACGTGTCGCGCACTGTGACAAATTTTATCATTGAGGGTCGTGTCACACACCACGACTGATGCATGGATAGATATGTCCCCATGGATCCCAGACTGAGAGACAACAAGTGTGTATCGTTAGGTCAGACATGCATCACTATACATCACATTGCATTTCATTGCATTGCGCGTCTTTTTCAGTGGTGATCTTGATCTTCTGTGTTGCTGATCTTGTGAATTCCTTTCTGTGGAACTTATGATTGATGAATATTGAGTTTGTTTTTGAGGATATGTAATTGTTCGAGTGTTGTTGTTGATTTGTGTGCTATGTAAATTGTAAATTGTTAGGTTGGACTTATTTTATCCATATTGTAGTTGTGGAGGTTCAGTTGGGGTGGTAACGAGTACCCGTATTTTATTCCCTTAGCTTGTATTTAGAAGTTTACTTGTTGAGTACCGTGTGGTTTAGTACTCACCCCTTGCTTCTACATTTTTGTAGGTTACGAGCCCAGATCTTCGTGATCTTTCTATTCTCCTCTTTTATGAGGCTTCCTTTGAATATTTGTGTGGTAGTTGTTTGTAATCTCATCGGACCTTCTTACTCCTATTTATGATCTTATTCTATTTTAGAGACATCATTTGAGACTTATATTTTCTTTCAAATCTAGTGTAATACATTAGAGGCTTGTGCACGTGACAACCAGATTTTGGAGATTTAGTTAAGTTGACTTATTATCCACATTTGTAATTGAGTATAAAACTTCTATTTTTTATTTTATTTCCGCATTTTATCATAATGGTTGAGTTTTAGGCTGACTTGTCTTGGTGGAATAAGACGAGTGTCATCACATCTCTCTTTGGAACATGACAATGTCGAACAAAGATGGCTCAAAGGACTTATAAAATTATTCACACATGAACCATGAAGTACGTTAACATGTCTATTCAAAGATTTCTTAAAATATAATAGTTCACCAATTTCATTTATTCACCGTTATCGCCACACCCCTTCATTATCAATTTTCATCATCATTGCTCATCATTTTCAACTACAACAATCAACTACCCACAACCACTATTCTTAATGACCACCACTATCAATTACTACAATCAATCAACACCCCCACCAACCACTATTTAAAATTATTATTTACACCAATTATCATCATAACAAAAAACTTCGAACAGTATCACAATCACCATCATAATTCACAACTATATGTTGTCAACCATTATCATCAATCAGCACAACTATTGGTTATCACTATTGTCCAACTATCAACCACCACCCAACTACTACTATCATCTTCAACCACTACCACTATCAGTAGCTACATTTCTTAATGACCACCATGATCAATAGCTACAATCAATACATCACCAGCCACTATTTATAAATATTATTTACACAAAACATCAATATAAGAAAAACCGTCAAAGAGTATCGACAATTACCATCATAAATCACAACTATATATTGTAACCCATCATCATCAATCACCACAACTACTAGTTATCATTATTGTTCAACTATCAACCACCACAAAAATTCTACCATCAACTTCTACCACCACCGCTATCAATAGCTACTATCCACAACATCATTAATAGTCAATAAATCCTCCTCAATTGACATCCACCATCACTATAGCTAACCATCACAGCTATCAATCATCATTTATTTATTTTTAAATAGTTTATTCATGTTATATTAAATTAATTTTAGTTTTATAATTTTCTTAGTAAAATGACTTAAATGATACATTGAGTATAGTTGAATTCACTGTAATACACTCGTAAATTTTTAAAGAACTTCTAGGAAATTTATCGGGTGAGAGAAATAAAAAGTTAACTCTTTGTTATTTCATCTTTACATGCATGTTGATTTAAAGGTAAAAACAAAGGAGTATGATCGTTATCACTCATTTGCAGTCTTCCAATCAATGGTTTCAAAAATATTTTTGGGGTGAGTGTCGGGGTGAGTCTCATAGCGTAGGGGGGTCTTAGAATTTGGGGTGTAAGCTCCGCGAATGAAAACGTAAGCCATAAACGTAAAAAATAACACCCTGGGCTTTAACTTTTAAATTTTTAAAGAACTTTTTTTCTTTAAATCATATTTTTTGTTATCGGTGTAATGATATTTCTCAAATAGTAATTATAGTAGTTTTTTCTTCATTATTTGTTATTAATACATTTCCGAAATAAAAATCATAATATTGTTCTCTATATAGTATAGGTTATTTATTAAAATTTATTTATAAAATCATCGAATGTTTTACTTTTGCTTATTTTCTTAGTAATAAAATTATAAAATTTAATATACATGATATTACGCCCCGAAGATCTCTGGGACTTATGCCCTGTGTCTCAGAACTTACGCGTGATCACACCCCCATATTTAAGAAAACTGCTTCCAACAAAGTAAAAATAGTAACGCTTCATTCACCCTTCAATTGAAATTTATCTCATTAATCATTATGTTCTTTCTTAATCAAATTTCGAGTTGTGTCACATTGGACAAATATCAAAATGATGCTTTTAAAAAAATATTCAAGGGGATACTAGGTCCTCCATAAAGTATTAGTGTGTTACTGCAAATTCGGTCATAGTTTAATATCATTTGTCCATTTTTCCTATACCATATATTTATTACATTTTCAATCAAAGAAAATTTTACATATTCATATGTTCGATAATAAGTAGCCTTATAACTTAGTGTTAAAATTTTAATACGTCATCTTAATATTGAGTAGTCTATTGAGAGATTTTTAATGCACATCTTATCATACATATGCAAGTTCATATTATGACGTCTTACATATAATCTTAAAACAAATATGAGACATATTTTTTACTTTTATTCTATTTTTAAAATTAAAAAGCTTCTTCATACATTATAATCATTAATTCTATAATAGTAAATAATATCATATAGACAAAATATATCTTGAGAGACCTATCATTTTTTGGTATTAATGTAAGACTTAACTAAAAAAAAGAAAAATTAACATAAAAAGTTGTTCAAGAAAGAAGCTTATAATCGGAGGAACTTTACAAAAGCTTACCTCAATAATATCAACTTTTGATTCTTGGGATGTGATAAAGGATTTCGGAACTTCCATTAATGATGCATCTTCATCACCATCCACTTTGTACTGCTTATTCATATTCAAGTAGAAATTATTAAAAAAAAAAAATTAGATCTTTTGTAAATTAAAAACTTGTATGAAGTGATGAAGAAGGTTTTCAAAAAGATGTAAATTACCCACTTATTAAAATACGTATATACATACATAAATACATACATATATATATATATACACACTACTATTATTTAAAAATCAATATTTAGTAAGAATGCAATCTGTGTTACAACTTCTAAATTAAAACATGTAGTAACAAAGCAAAATTTAGACCGATATTGCATACACATTAGTTAGATACAATATAGTATGGGTACATTTTCTCGATATATGAAACTAAAGATTAGGCATACATAGTATATATTGCATGAATGCCTAATCTTTAGTTTCATATACCGAGAAAATGTACCCATACTATGTTCTATCAATCTAATGTGTATGCAATATCGGTCTAAATTTTACTTTGTTTCTACATGTTTTAATTTAGAAGTTGTAACACATAATGCATTCTTACTAAATATTAATTTTTAAATAATATTAGTGTATATGTATGTATGTATGTATTTACGTATGTATGTACGTATGTATGTACGTATTTTATAAGTTGGTAATTCACATCTTTTTGAAAACCTTCTTCATCACTTCATACAAGATTTTAATTTACAAAAGATCTAATTAATATTTTTTTTCATAGTTTTTACTTGAATATGGATAAGCAATACAAAGTGGATGGTGATGAAGATGCATCATTAATGGAAGTTCCGATATCCTTTATCACATCCCAAGAATCAAAAGTTGATATTTTTAAGGTAATCTTTTGTAAAGTTCCTCCGATTATAAGGTGCTTTCTTGAACAACTTTTTATGTTAATTTTCCTTTTTTTTTTAGTTTAGTCTTATATTAATGCCAAAAAATGATAGGTCCTTCAAGATATATTTTGTCAATATGATATTATTTACTATTATAGAATTAATAATTATAATGTATGAACAAAGTTTTTAATTTTAAAAATAGAATAAAAGTAAAAAATATGCCTCATATTTGTATATGTGAGACGTCAAAATATGAACTTGCATATGAATGATAAGATGTGCATTAAAAATCTCTCAATAGACTACTCAATATTAAGATGACGTATTAAAATTTTAACACTAAGTTATAAGACTACTTATTATCAAAAATATGAATATGTAAAATTTTCATTGATGTAAAATGTAATAAATATATGGTATAGGAAAAATGGACAAATGATACTAAACTATGACCGAATTTGCAGTAACACAGTCATACTTATGGAGGACCTAGTATACCCTTGAATACTTTTTTAAAAGCATCATTTTGACATTTTTCCAATGTGACACAAGCCGAAATTTGATTATTAAAGAACATAACGATTAATCAGATAAACTTCAATTGAAGTGTGAATAAAGGGTTATTATTTTTACTTTGTTGGAAGCAGTTTTCTAAAAGACAAGGGTGTGAGGGGAGACGTTTTATGTTGTTAGCGGCGAGGCTTAAGTTCTGAGAAACAGGGCGTAAGTCCCAGAGATCTACGGGGCGTAAGATCATGTATATTTTATTTCATAATTTTATTACCAAGAAAGTAAGCAAAAGTAAAACATTGAATGATTTTACAAATAAATTTTAATAAATAACTTATACTCCATAGAAAACAATATTATGATTTTTATTTCGAAAATGTACTTATAACAAATAATGAAGAAAAAAAGTACTATAATTACTATTTGAGAAATATCGTTACACCGATAACGAAAAATATGATTTAAAGAAACTATCATTATTGTATCTTCACAATATACTTTGTGTTTCTTATTCATATTCTAATAGAAAAGATAAAACACATAGTAATTCAATGTTTGTTCAATTTTCAACAATATTATCATGCTAATTTAATATCTACTAATCTAAGGTTTTCATCTAGTATAAATTGCTCAGAACACTTTCATATATGATGAATCTAAACAAGGAAAAAGGCTTGAGACTATTCATTACTTGATTTTCTAGCAAGGTGATATCATTGTAATGTTTCCAATCCTGGATAATATAGATATGAAACAAAATATTTGTGTTAACACTTAAAAAAGTTCATTATCTTCCATTAAATATGTAACAATGAATAATATCATATGGACGAAAGTTATCTTGAATGACCTACTAGTTTTTTTATATGAATGTAAATTTTCACTCTTTTATAAATCTATCTATATGTATTTATCTAGAGAAAGACATAGAGAGATTCTTTCATAACACAATTAACATAAAAAATCAGTTCATGTATCCATACAAAACATATTATACGTGGCTTTTACGGAATAAAACTAAAATTATAGGAACTTCTCAAAATTCAAGCTTATCTTGAAATCATCAACTTTTGATATTTGAGGTGTCATAAAAGATATGGACACATCCAGTAATAGTGCATCTTCATCACCATAAACTTTGTGATGGTTATCCATATTCTAGTAGATAATAAGAAATACTTGGCTAAATATTTTGAAAGGCGAAAATATTTTGTGAAGAAATAGAGAAGGTTTTTAAGAAAAAGATCAAAACTACTAGCTTACTAGTTATTATTATTTATGTGTGCAGTAACATCTTAAGAACTTAATCAAATTGCTGGAAATTAGAATACCAAAATAAAAAATCAAAGTTCAAGATCTTTCACCATCAATCTTATGCATTATGTAACAAGATTAATTATTATCGTGGTCATGCATCTCAGACAATTCACTAAATTCATTGGATGAGTGATAAAAGTTTTAGCCTTATAATAAATTATATTAAATTTTCACCCAGACAATTATTTCTCTTTTATGGTCAGACATAAGATGATCAATCTCCTTTATTAGAACTTGCATTCATCAAGTAAAAAAAAAAATGGTTAGACAAAGAGAAAAAAAAAAAAAGCTTAGATCCATAAAAAAAATAGGGTGTTCTGATCTGTGATCATGCATCTCTGAAGTATCATTGGATTAGTGATAAAAAAATTCATTGTACTTTTATATTTATTTCTAATCAAATTATGAATTTCGGGAAAATAAATTTTAATAACTTCTCAGTCTAAGAAAATTATTAAAAGTGTTGCTACATTTAGATCTATCACAAGTTAAATTTATTCTCATCATACTATTAATTATTTCTCTTTTAATTTGTGTCAGACGCAGAGGGTTGTGACATTTTCGATTAGTTATAATAAATATTTGTTCATACTACCCTTTTTTTAGGTACCGATACATCAATGAGTAAGACCATTCTATTAGGGGATGATATTTACTATTAACCTTATGTATTTGAGTGGAATAATTTCCTTAAGGAGGGAAAACTTCAGTTCAACAAATTGAGAACGCACGTAATCGGCTACGAGGTAGGCTGCAATCTACTATATTTTCGATTGTGTTCCATGAGATAATTCTTAGTATAGATTTTTCCCGATCCATTCAGTCACTACTCTTGCTACAAGTAGCATTACCTTGGAACCCATACACTCTATCTCAAGTTATCCATCACTTTCCACTTCCAACTCCACCATCTAGGTCATTCCACTGTCGTATTAGATCAGAACCTAACCCGTTCTTTCAAATAGAGATTTTCTTAATACAAGGTCACTACTAACGTTGTTAACTAGACTACTATTCTCCCACAAGCTCTCATGCCAACACCTAGTCCCTAAAAAAATTTAATCAAACCGATAACATACAATTATAATCACTATCATAAACATAATCCTGACTCGAGTCCTCACCTAGACCTAACATTCACAATTCACATGATCCACAAGTCTACAACAAGCTATAACTAAATCGTCACACCCTTCAAATAACCCAGGCCTCTAAGGATCTCTCAAACTTCACTACGATATTTAATATGCATCCCAGTCTGTTAAAAAACTACCCAAGCATTTAAATACACCCACCCAATAACTCAAGGACAAACATACGATTAATATAACACGATAAACAAGCCCGTTCTACTCACGAAATCAAAATTCTACAATCACGTCATTAAGAAGTAAACTTGGTTCTCATTGAATCGACACACAAACTATTAGTGCACCTGACGTGGTACCCATGTCAATCGTTGGTATGTACCAGTGTGGTACCCGAGAAAATATTATATGGATATCCCCATACTAGGCATGGTACCCGAGAAAACTGTTAGTATATACCAAGCATGGTATGTTAGTCAACTGTGAAAATATCATGTATAAGGAGTGGTACCCGAGCCAACAATCAATCATACATCATAATCACAATGAATAAAAAAATACACTTGTAAACAAAAGTAATCATATTCATTGCATGTGATTAAAAATATTTATCAATTAGATGATGTTTATTCCATTTCAAAAATGATATACCATGCATGCAATACTATCAAAGATTTTGACAAGCACATATCATATCAACGGAAAAATAAACAACAATCACCTACCCGACAAAATCATTTTTCAAATGATTCCCCGTTGACAATCTTATTAACCATAGTCATCTACTTATATGATAACACCCATCATTCATCATAAGATCAACATTGACCAAGTAAATCAATCCTCAACCTAAATTACAACTATCCACAAATTTCAACATATAGACTTTATGTCTAAAGGCTTATACATACAATCTCGTGACAAACTACAAGATATTTTATTAACAAAGGCAGGTCTAACTACTTAGTTATGATTAAAACCTAGTCAACCTATACTCCAAGCAACTACCGAAGAACTTTGTATACGAACTTCTAACCCTGATGGACATAGATTGAGAATTCATGGGTTTTAAAATTCTATTCGTTGAAGTCCCTCCCCTTCATTGATCCTGAACTTAGAGTGGATTAGGAGAATTTTTCGAGTAACCCTTTTTTATTTTTTCAATGAAAAGTTGGAGGAATGATAAAAATATATTATGTTTTCTAGGATCTGATTTTTCCAACCCAGCTATAGCGGCCATGTAGGCGCTATTGTGGTGCTGCCATAGCAGAAGACTTTCCATTAGGGTGGGCTGACGTTAGCCTGGATCCATTCAAATCCTTGAATATTCTTTGTCACCCTAATGGAAAGTCTTCTGCTATGGCAGCACCACAATAGCGCCTACATGGCCGCTATAGCTGGGTTGGAAAAATCAGATCCTAGAAAACAGAATATATTTTTATCATTCCTCCAACTTTTCATTGAAAAAATAAAAAAGGGTTACTCGAAAAATTCTCCTAATCCACTCTAAGTTCAGGATCAATGAAGGGGAGGGACTTCAACGAATAGAATTTTAAAACCCATGAATTCTCAATCTATGTCCATCAGGGTTAGAAGTTAATAAACAGAGTTCTTCGGTAGTTGCTTGGAGTATAGGTTGACTAGGTTTTAATCATAACTAAGTAGTTAGACCTGCCTTTGTTAATAAAATGTTTTTATTAACTTCTAACCCTGATGGACATAGATTGAGAATTCATGGGTTTTAAAATTCTATTCGTTGAAGTCCCTCCCCTTCATTGATCCTGAACTTAGAGTGGATTAGGAGAATTTTTCGATTAACCCTTTTTTATTTTTTCAATGAAAAGTTGGAGGAATGATAAAAATATATTCTGTTTTCTAGGATCTGATTTTTCCAACCCAGCTATAGCGGCCATGTAGGCGCTATTGTGGTGCTGCCATAGCAGAAGACTTTCCATTAGGGTGGGCTGACGTTAGCCTGGATCCATTCAAATCCTTGAATATTCTTTGTCTAACCCAATTTTTAAATTTGCACCGTATTTCAAGATTTTTTGGGAATCCGCAAAAGGTGCCTTTTGAATAACGATGGATCAGATCATTACAGTAGCAAAGATTGATAAAAAAATCCATACACGAATATTGAATGAAACAAAGAAATGTGATTAAGAGGGGATGTGTTTTTTTCCTTATGATAGATAAACAAGAAATGAGAGAGAATATGTAGCACATCAACTTTTTTCTACAAATGTAAATAAGAATTTCCTTTCATATTTAAAGTGAAATTTTTTTATGTATTTATTATCACTTTCCGATAGTATGAAAGCAATAATCTTTATGGTCTAAATTGGATAAATATTATGTGTAATTTAAGACTTATCAAAATCTTTCTTTAACTTCAAAAGAAACAAGGACTATGTGATTATTTTTCACCTTGTGTTTGTTATGAATTTATTACAAGTTAGAACAATTTCAAAAAAATATTTTTTCATCTTAATTTATTTGATTTTTTTTATTTGACGTGAATTATAGAGACTACATATTGTAACTCTTGTAAAGAATTATAAAAAGAAGGAATAAAAAAATTATCTTGTTAACAAAAAAATACCCTTTATCATTTTAGAATCAAAATCTATTCCACTGTAAAATTATGTGTGTCCTTGTCTATCTATATATGCTCGGTTAAAAGCTCCAATAAATTATTTAAGTTAGCAAACATCTAGTTTCTATTTTCAGTTTTTATAACACAAACCATTCAATTGATATTAAATAATCATTATTTGCACAATGATTTTGAACAAAGGAAACTCGACTTTCCTTTGTTATTTTCAGGAATTTGATTTCTTGGATGACCATCTAATTAGTAAAATAATTATTTTTTTGAAGTATTTCAATTGGTAAATATTAGTTCAGGACACTTACACGATTATTTTCTGCGTTGTTGATCGTTGAAATCCCACATAAATCGGATGAATTTCCTTTATCCCGAGTCCAATATCCTCAGAAGATGTAGAACATTTGTTTATGTTTTGAATAGATAACCCTAGTCGTTTAATGTGGTGAAAAGAAACCCTCTTTTTCTACACTTATAATCGTGTATTTATACACCTAGTGTTAGGGTTGAGGATTACTAATGGGCTAATGGGCTAATGGGCTAATAAACATATTTGTGGACCTGATCCAATAATTATTTGAAAATCAACACAACTAGGAAAACATAAGCCGTATATTTACTCCTTAAAATCCAACATTAAAATAATTACCTAACAAAGCTACCATATCATCTTAATAGAAAATTTACATGATTATACGCAATTTTCTATTTCACACACAATTAGAAATTGTATTTTGACTAAAAAATTGAGCCACCTATATTATCGATGTTTCTCTCCCACGCCGTTACTCTACCAATTTAGCAACATTTAATTTTAATTTCTTCAAATTTAAATTATAGATTTCCCTAAATTCGCACTTTTTGTGATTATTCATATCAGGTAAATATTATTAACGGTAAGTGTATCCATGTATTTCTTATTCCAATGACAGAACTGTTATTGAAGTATAATCATCTAAACATAAAATATCAAATACGTATGCAGTTTCATTAAAGTATCTATTGTATCATGATATATTTTGTATCGAAAAGATATCATGATACATCATATATAGGAAAGGTATCATGATATGTCATGTATTGGAAATGTATCATTATGTAATGTATCAAAATGGCATCATGAAATATCATGTATTGGAAATGTATCATTATGCGATTTATCATAAAGGTATCATTATGCGATTTATCATAAAGGTATCATGATATATCATCTATCAGGATTATATTATGATGTAATGTAATGGAAAGGTATCATGATACATCATATATCATAAAGGTATCATGACACATCATATATCATAAAGGTATCATGATACCATCAACTACATAATCTAGGTGACTGTTCTTAACATTTCAGATACCAAAATGTCATATCAGACATAAATGGTTCACATAGTTGATACATCACAACAACCAGCTGACTTTTATACTCTAATTCACAACCCCAATTAAAAGAAAAAGAAAACTAAGCTTATGGGATAAATAAAAATCGCCATTTAAAAAAATATTTTTGGGATAGATTATTACTAGTATATCTATCATGGCCCAAATCCTTAAGTCATGATGAAACCTACTATAACTCTCCAATAGGTAAGCCAACCCGTAACCCAAAACAATAAGTAATAGATATAAGGGTAGAAACAAAGCAGAAGTAATAATTCCTTAATAGAAATTGAATGACAAACAAAAGCAAACCAAAATGATATATATATACAAAAGATCCCTCCTAGAACCTGGATGTCACAAGTATGGAGTTGTCTAAACACAAGTGTTTAAGTCCCAAAAATGGACCCAAAATACAAAGCTTGTCTCCAAAAGCAAAAGAATAGTTATCAAAACAAAGGTAGAGGCCAGTATGTACAGGATGCCAAGTACTCACCCTTACCTCAGAACTGAAGCTACAATGGGCTTGAATGATCAATGCGGGTAACAGGTGCTCACACCTACATCACGGAACATATGCAGAGTGTAGCATGAGTACCAAAATAACATAGTACTTAGTAGGTATCATAAGTCGACTAATCATGAAAAGTAAAAGCAATATAAAGTGATAGAATATATACATTATAGAGGTCAAAGTGGAATTCAAAAGAAATTCACACGAGTGTACTAATAAAAGAAAAAGAACTAGGTTAAACTAACTAATCCTAACTTATCCCCATAAGCCTCAAAGGTACACGCATGCACAAGTTTTAGTAAAAACCTGAATAGACCCCATTAGTTCGACAGGTGCACATAATAGCTAAATCTACTAAGAAGAAGTCACGGCAAGTCAAGAGCTAGACAAGGCGTAGCCATACCTCGAACTGTAGATAGCCTCCAAGTAACAAATAATAGCCACCCAAAGCTAAGGTGTACAAAGCCCGAACCTCAAACCGCAGATGGTCTCTAAAGGAGGAATAGGTTGTAGCTAGAGTGTATCAGCACCTTAGAGGATAAAGGGCAGCATGACTAGACCTTGAATCATCGACTATAATGGCTTCCAAAGGACCTCATATGAATTCATCATCAAATAACCACCGTGGAACAACTTCTACTATTAGATAATCACCACAATACTCCAAGTTCGAACCAACTCAAGTGCCTAATCACCCAATGACGCCTGAAATCCCAAACGCAACTCACGGGGCCATAGAAAGAAGGAGAGTTGATAGAAAGCCATCAAAGTTGAGTCATCGAATAATCTAAGGCTTATTTCTATGAAACTCAAGTACGCTACACAAGTCCTTAGGGAGTTAACCATAAAAAATGATGTCAAAACAGAATGAGGCCAAACGACTCCAAATATAGCATGACTACGACTAGAACTAGTCTAAGCGTTGACTAAGGTCAAACATGCTCAAACAATAAACATTAAAAACAATTGAGGCCAACCACAAGGTACGGATGATCACATACAACAATCAACATGTTCGTAATCTTGAAAATTCCCACAATACACCTAAAACATGATATCTAACAAACTAGCATGATCAACTAGGTTTCCATACCCAATCACACAAATAAATATGATTTCACATATTCAAGCTCAATCTACAGAATGGAATGTAAAATCCCGAAATATTTTAAGTTAAGGCCTAAGCTATTCTTTATTTACATGTAAGATCGTATCGGGTGATTCTTAAATTTATCGTATGTTAAAAGATCAATTCGTTATTGTGGGAATAAATTTGCATATGAATTAAGGTCACTAGAATCCCCTAGCACAATGTTGAGTTGAAAGTTTCCTTACCGATTAAGTTTTGATGTAAGATTCTACTTGGGTCAACTTCAAACGACCATATCTTTTAGAATATAAAGAGTTACATGACCCATAACCTATCAAATTAGAGGTACTTGAATAATCTTTCAAACACCACAAATTTTGCAACAATCCGAGTTTTGAGTAAAAAGTTATGACCATTTTAGTTACCTTATACAGTGCAGGGACAAATTAGCCGACGGGAAAACATTAAAAAGGGTCATTTTTGTCCTTTAACCTCTAAGTAAATACTAAACGAATATATTGACTAATTAAAGACCCTAAAACAATCATATATTCATCTCTTAATCCATCATTCTCTTCTCTCTCAAACCCTAACTCAAAACCTTAAGGAAAAACAAAGTACAAGACTCCATTCAAGATTCTTTCAATCTTTTTCTAGATTCTTCTTCAAGGTAAGTCTTTCTCCAAGAATTCCATTCTTTCCAACTCAAATTTCTCCACACAATTATTAATCACTAATGAAAATCATAATTCTTGGCCATAGAGATTTCAAGACACTAATTCAAGAATCTCAAGAAAGGTTTTCTTGATTGTTTACCTTCATGCTAGGGTTTCAAGGCTTCTAATCAAGTTCTTATTCAAGATTCTTTAAGAACCTTGTTCTTTCATCTATGTAAGGCTATCATAGTGTTGGACTAGTTTATCGTCACGCCCTACATCTACTTTCAAATTAGCAAAAGAGTAATCTAGGTTTCTATCCCTAGATTTGAGTATTCTTGAGATGAGTTGATTTTGAGTTCTTGAGTTCCTGATTCTTTTAAAATTTATATTCCTATATGTTATGCATTAAGATTATTAAGTATATTCATTCATGTCTATATTTAAGCATGAAACCTATGAATTGAGTATTCTTGAGATGAGAAGTATCATTGAGTTCTGAGTTCTTGAGTCCTTGAGTTCTGAGTATTGAGTTTCTATATTGTTATTGAGATCCTCCATATTCACACAAAGTCCTTCAATAATTTATAGTTCCGGAATCACATACGACTCTCACACTCACAAAGATAAACACATGCATGACTTCACCCATAGGTTTGCCCTTATTTTCCAATCAACACTTGTTTCAGTTCTCTCAAGATCACAAAGGTCTTTTCAAAGCTTTTAATGGGGCTGAGTGTACAGTAATTGTCATTTAGGCTCAGTGGATTTCACCCTCATGAAGTGTGGTCTGGACATCACATTCCTCCATTTCTTTAACATTTCTTTAACATTTCGAACATGCTTATAATCCACCCCATTATTCAACTTCTTATGAATTACCAGACACCCCATTTCTTTTGCAATTTTCATCACTTATTTCACAACTTTTTCATTCTTTTTCTTTGCTTCTTTTCTATTTTGTTTTTTTTTTTTTTTTACATGGAGTAGTTCCATCTTTTTCAAAATCATTCTTAAAGGGAGAATTTTCACACTTTTTGAATTACCTTCACTTTTCACCGCACCCCCAACTTAGGCTTTTGGCCTAAGTTGGCTATTCAAACAAAACCACACTGCATGAGAGTTATGGGTGAATGGATAAAGAGGGGTCATAGTTGTTCATGTTTCTTCCAAGAAAAGGGTAAGGCTCAATAGGGTTCAAGCAAGGTTCACACATTTCACAAGGTTGGCCACAAAAGAGGTATATTGTCAAATTGTTTCACTCTTCAAAATCGTTGCCTAAGATCATTTCAAGTGCTTGCCTTACTAGGTCAATCGGACCAACGGGGCAAATTCTAGGCGTTATCACACAATGTTCAAAGTAAGTTCATCACACAAGGCATTTCCACCAATATCAAACAAGACTCCACACTTTCGCTAGTGTGCAATGTTCATCACAAGAAGCTCATTCGATAACCGGCTAGTCACATCGAGATGCTAAAAGTTCATACATTGTATATGCAACTTCATTGGCCTCATCTTAGCCGCACATTCATTTCGTTCAATTAAGAGCACTAATCAAGTCATCGGTATTGATCATAACCGATACTCAAATTTGCACAAGAACAGCCACATTCATACATAAAAGAGGTGGCACAAATTATTCTTTTCTTAAAATAGGTCAAAACCATTTTCACTAAAAACAAGGAGCCACAAGCTCAAACATCCACAAAATTGAAATCAAAACACATATATAGATCACAAAACCCAATATTCACCAATATTCACAAATAAAATCAAAACACAAGCGGTTGGTATGGAAATACCTCACCCCACCCACAAAAGAAAAACAGTTGTCCTCAAATGCAACTAAAATAATAGAAATCAATAAAAATGATAGAGAGGGAGGTAAAGAATGATCCTGTCTACACAGTCGCTCCATTTGTCTGGGCATCAGTGCCCGAGGTAGTACTCTAGGGCTGGGCATCAGTGTCCGGTGTAATATCAACACTCGCCCCACTAGAGCCTACCATGGAAGTCTCCCTCAATGATGTCTGAATGGCTGAATGCACCATAGCCTCCTCAACCTCAGTCAGGCCCTGATATGTACTCTCCTCCTGGATATCGAGATCCTCCTCATCTGTCTCAGCCTCAGATTCTGCAGCCACATCCTCAACTCTAACCTCATCTCTGGTGGTAACCGGAGGCACATCAGAATAAGCTGGTATACCCGTGTCCAGGTCATCAGGGATCTCCACGGTCCCAAAAATCATCGACATATTTGTGGACTTCAGCTGGTCCACATCTTTTCTCAACTCAGCAATTACGGCCTTCAAGACTGTCACCTTATGAGTGGCTCTCTGACCTTTCTCACACACCTCTATCCTTGCCGTGAGGGAATCAATAGACTCTCTAAGAGCTGTCACAACAGCTGTGAGGGCTCTCTCAATCATCCCAGGTACTGTAGCCTCTAGCCTGGAGGCACGTTCATCAGCAGAATGGGCTAGGTGCCCCATTCGTAGCAGCATGGCCTGGGTGAGAGGAGGTCGGGAAACAACACTAGCAGCGGACCTAGAAGGCAAGGCAGCAGCAGAAGAACTTTGGAGTCATGGAAGGGGCAAAGCTAGAAATACCTGAAGGCCTAGAGGCTAGAGTAGGAAATACTGCCTCTGCAGGTAGTGTCTCAATATCAACAGCCGAGGATGTATCCCCCGGGGCTGCCTTCTTCTCAGCCTCATCCTTCAAATACTCAGCCTCAATCTGCCGGATGTCGGTACAGGAGGTGGGAATCACTTCCACGTCCTTCTTTTCATCACGAGGCACACGGGCTCATCTGCACAATTTGGTGATCAACACTGGGAAAGGGAGAGATATTTGGTGTTGCCTGGCCCTCATGACCATCACTTGTCCAATGATCATACCTAAGTTGAGGCTCGACCCATCAATGATAGAACCAAGATAGGCCTCCTTCGTGTGGTGGAGGTCAGACTTCACCAACTAGACCCAACAATTTATCACCAATTTTAATGCACAAAACTTGGGGAATCATCATTTTAAGCAAATAGGCACAATTTTGAAATACAAAATAGGCAATCCAACACATCAAATATGATTCAAACATAGCCCAGCGCACAAAAAAATGATTTTACCAAATGCATTCAAGTTCAACCACTAATCAACAGTTCGGGGTTCGAAAAACCAACCTTAATGCCGAATGAAGAATTTGATATGCTAGGCGGCAATGTAATCCAAATTCGAACATGAGATCCAAGAACACAAAGCGATAACAATAGGTAAATATGGAAAATCTAAAGTGTGGGTGACAGAGTACGGGGTTTGAAATGTGGGAATATGAAAGATTTTGAATTTTTAAACCATTTGGCCTTTTAAGACCTTTCAGTTCGCGGCCCTTTCAGCGGTATTAGTCAACCACGCCGAACCACTTGGCAATGCGCCGAGTGGTGATTTACCTCGCCGAGTTTCATAGGACCTCCAGTTAATTTGGGGGTCCAAACGGTGGACAAAATCGGGATCACCGACCTGTTCGGCGAGTCGCCTATTTAGCTATTGGCCCGCCGAGTTTTACAGACTCCCACTTCAGATTTTTATGGGTCCAACGGCGGTCCAAGTCAGGCTCGCCGACCTCTTCGGTGATTCACCGACCGGACTGTTTGCTCGCCAACTTGCACATTTTCAAACACACTCCACTTTTCAACCTACACAATCAACACCCGTTATTCAAAAGTAAACACAAAGCATTAAAAACTTTGATTGCCTCCCAAGAAGCGCCTTAGTTAACGTCGTTGCACGACGGAAATACCCATTCAAGCTTCATTTTTTGGGTTTTCTATAGTATCACTAGGCAACCCCTCTTGTTGTCTTGGGTTTAGCTGAGACGAAATTTGACCCATTTGGGTTTTTAGCTGCTTGATAGAGACAGAATGAGAGGTTACCATCTGGTTAAGATTCGATAAATCTTCCTTCATTTCCTTCAACACTTTATCAGACCCGTCAACCTTGTTAAGAATGCATGAGAGCATGTCTTCCGTACGTCCACCCTCAAAATCTTTCGGCTTTTGACGCTCATGGGGAGGCACATACCTATCCTTCTCCCATTCTCTTTCCTTCCAAGAGGCGTTACGATCACGCCACTCTCTGTCACGGTCTCTCCAGCCCTTATCTCTATTCCACCCTTGATTACCACCAGGCCTTGGGTAGTTAGCACGATAACCTCCTTCTTGGTTGGCTAGGAAGTTTACTTCCTCGTTGTACAGAGCTTCAAACCTTGCTTCATCAGGGCTCACTCCACCAACACCCACATCATTTACACTCTTTGAACCAACACTCATGACGTTCTTAGCCAAGATATACAGCTGCGTCATCATTTTAGCCATGTTCTGGTCTCTCTCTTGATCTTTTTCGATCTGTTCTTTTGTCAATTTATAAGTGAGAGGAGAGACTTGGTCTTCTCGAGTGTACCATGCCCTATTTATCTTGGTCATTCAATCAAAGAGTTGGCAAGCTATCGCATAGGCCTGTTGCATTAAACCACCCGAAGAAAGTTGGTCAGCCACTCCCTTGTTCACTGAATCGAGGCTTCTATAGATATATTGCAGCAGCACATTATCAGGAAATCCATGAGTTGGGCATTGCAGCACCATCTTCTTAAACCTCAGCCAAGTCTCATGGATTGGCTCACCTTCCAAACGCTTGAAGCTTTGGATACTCTCCCTAAGAGTCATCATCATCGAAGGGGGAAAGAATCGCACTTGCAATGCAGTAATAAGCTCGTTCCATGAACTGATAGAATCTTTTGGCAACTCAGCCAACCACTTGCTTGCCTCTCCCATCAGAGAAAATGGGAACAACCTCAACCGGACCTATTCTTGAGATATGTTCTTAAGTGAGAACGTTCCACAGACATCAACAAAATTTATGATATGCTCATGGGGATCCTCATGATCTAGCCCACCAAACAAACCTTTCAGTTGAAGGAGCTGAAGCATAGTACTTGTGATGTGAAATACAGCGTTCCCTTAAGCTGGAGGCAAACAGATGGCCCCAACACCACCCATTTGGTCTGGGTCATTGACATCATTGAGGTTGCCGACATCATCTTGGTGGCCCACTTGACTACCATTACTTCCATTAAAGCTCATTTCCTCCTCTGTTTGAACAAGCAACACAAAACCAAAAACAAAAATAAGTAGATTCAACTATAACTACAAAGATCACAATTCAACTTCAATAAAAGAATTTTAAACAACCCCACTCCCCAGCAGCGACACCATTTTGATTAACGTTTCAAGTACACCTCATCCTATTCTAGGTGCGAACGATCGTTAAGCAGTATAAAACCCAACAATTGAGTTGGGGTCGAATCCCACAGGGAGCGGTACGTGTTAAAATTCAATTAAGAAGTATAAATGTGATCTAACTAGCTATAGGAATAGATATTATCAGAAAAAGACATTAAATAAAAGGGGTGACACGAATTTCAAATGGGGGTTTTTGGGTTATCAAATTATCAACTACAATCAGTCAAATAACAATGAGATAACAATAAAGATAGAAATTCTTGGGATGTGATCGATTATAGGTGAAGTTTGATATATGGGTAATTGAAAATACTAGTAAACAGATAAATATTAGTGGGTAGGCTAGACTATAATTGAAATAGCTTTCTCTTGAACAACTATTCCGCTTCAAGTGATTTCTCTCGAACATCAACAAGCACAACAATTAAGAACACCCCAAAACCTTAATGCATCTTCTCTCTAGAGCAAGATGGGTAGGACTGGGTTTAAGATTCACTCTCTCGAGCTGAACCCATATCAACCCAATACATACAAATCATTAATCAATAATTTTAGTCCTAAAACCTCTCTCTCGAGCAAGGAAAAAAAACTAAAATAGAACTGCATTTACAACTACAATACCTAAATTAAACCATAATTAATGATTAAACCACTTCAAAATAGCATTTAGACTAGTAATTAACAATACCCACACACTAATTCAACCCATAATCACATGATCACACCCCAATAATTGGGGTTTTAGCCGGACATCATAAAAAGATAAAAATCGTTACCGAATCGATTAGCCATCAACTGGGTAAGAGGAATTCAAGATTTACAATGCTCCAATTATAAGAAAATTAGAAACCCACTTGTGAAATCTCCAAGTTGAGTCTCAAAACCTTCAAATCTACTAAAAGAACTATTCTAGACTAAAAAAATGGATTCAAAAGATAGATAAAAATCAATAAAAATCAGCTGTTCAAAATCCTATTTATAGTTGCCACAAATAAGCCACGAAGGGCTCTTCGGTGAAGTAAGTCGGGTTCACCGAACCACTCGGCGAGCCGCCCTTTGATCTCTTCCATCGCCCTGTTGCCTTACCATTCAGCATCCTCAAGGTCTGTAACTTTGGGCGATCTATCTTGGCTTCACAAAACTACTCGGCGATCCACTAACTGCTCATTTTCGTCACCGACTTGGTTCTTTCCTTCAGGGCTTGGCACACTGGAACTTTATGCGGTCTGATATCCACTCAGCGATTCGCCAAATGACCTTGGCTATCACCAGGCATGCCTTTCTTGATTTATTCAGGTTTTTTTTATTCCTTTTTGCCTGTTAGTGTCCTTGCTTTGCTCCTCAATCCATATACCTAAAAATCAAGGCTTTAACATCAGTTTATAGCATAAATTAGGCATTTGAGAACACTAAATTTATCAAAACAAAGCCCTAAACAAGTCCAAATCTCGGACTCATCAATATCTCTGTCATCTGAACTTGAAATTTAGCTAACTCTAGAGCATTAGAAAAGGGATTTAAAGATCTTTCATTTGATATCTTATGGGCCACCTAACTCATGCTTTACTGAAAGTAATAGTCGTTTAAAGTTGACCAAAAACTCACAATTGAAGACTAACT
Source organism: Solanum etuberosum (assembly GCA_029582245.1). Classification (NCBI taxonomy): domain Eukaryota; kingdom Viridiplantae; phylum Streptophyta; class Magnoliopsida; order Solanales; family Solanaceae; genus Solanum; species Solanum etuberosum. Next base: position 83,114 of record JAJONR010000489.1, on the reverse strand, counting down.
TGCAGAAATCTCAATTAAGTTATTTCCCATTTAGTTCTTTTTAAAATTAGCCCTTTCTAAGATCGAGTGTTACAATTTCTCCCCCTTTGGAACATTTGTCCTTGAATGAGATCACTCTAACTAGAACTATGGGTAGAAAGATATAACACCCAGCTAAAATACCTGACATGCAATTTAACACAACATAGCATAGCAATTTAAAGTGTGTTTTACAAAAATCATTACCTTGGTCTGGAATTTCTCTGGAAAGAAACAAATGTGGGTATATCTTCTTCATATCATCGTCAGCCTCTCAAATAGCTTCCTCAACAAACTGATTCCACCATAAGACCTTGACTGACGCAACCTCCTTGGTTTTCAACTTGCGAACCTGACGATCAAGTATGTCAACGGGTATCTCCTAATAAGATAGGCTGTACTTAATACCAATATTCTCAGTAGGAATAATAAGTGAAGGATCGCCCATACACTTCTTCAACAAAGAAATGTGGAACACTGAATGAACTGTTGCTAACTCTAACTCTGGATCCATTTCGTAAGCTACATTGCCAATCCTTTTGGATATTTTGTAACGACCAATATATCGGGGACTGAGTTTCCACTTCTTGCCAAATCTCATAACACCATTCATGGGTGAATTTTTCAAGTAAACCAATCATCCACCTAAAACTCCAAGTCTCTTCTCCTAACATCTGTATAGGATTTCTAACGACCTTGCTATTTTCAACCTTTCTTGAATGATATTCAGTTTCTCCATAGCTTGATGAACAAAGTCAGGTCCTATCAACCCAGCTTCACCAACCTCAAACAATAAAATTGGAGATCTACATCTTTTCCCATAAAGAGCCTCAGAAGAAGCCATCTCGATGATAGAGTAATTATTGTTGTTGTAAGCAAAATCTATGAGAGGTATGTGATCATCCACACTACCTTTGATATCGATCACATAAGTCCTCAACATATCCTCTAAAGTCTGAATCATACACTCTACTTGACCATCAGTATGGGGATGGAAAGCAGTACTCAAGTTTACCTTCGAGCCTAAAACTTTTTGGAAAGACTTCCAAAATTGTGCGGTGAATTACGCACCTCTATCTGAAATAATAGACACCGGAACTCCATGAAGTCTGACTATCTCTTATATATATAATGTGGCATAATCTTCTACTGCATAAGTAGTCCTTACCGGTAAGAAAAAGTTTGATTTAGTCATCCGATATATAATTACCCAAATTAAATCATGATGCCAGCGAGATCACGGCAAGCAAGTAATGAAAGCCATCTTGATCATCTCCCATTTCCATTCTGGAAGATCTATATTCTGAGCCATACCACCGGGCCTTTGGTGCTCTACCTTCACTTATTTGCAATTCGGTCACTTAGCGACGAACTCTGCAATACACCTCTTTATACTACTCCACCAATAGACTTCTCTTAAGTCACGATACATCTTTATGGAACTAGGATGGATGGAATATCTCGAACTATGAGCTTCCTCCATGATCCTATCTTTGGATTTCATCAACCTTTGGCACGCACAATCTACCTTGATACCTCAACACTGCATCTCCCCCTTGTTCAAAAGCCATCACTTTCTACGTATGAACATTTATCTTCAATTCAAGAAAAACAGGGTCTTTATCTTGTTTCTCTTTAACTTCAGACACTAGTGATGATTCAACCCCATTCATCACCACCACTCCACCTTCATTGGAATCCAACAACCAGACTCCCAAGCATACAAGTCTGTGCACATCCTTTGCTAATTCTTTCTTGCCCTCCTCAACATGGGTAGTACTACCCATAGATAATCTGCTCAAAGTATCAGCCACAACATTAACCTTACCTGGGTGATAGAGAATACTCATGTCATAATCTTTGAGTAACTCCAACCATCTCCTATGTCTGAGATTAAGCTCTTTCTTACTGAAAACATACTGGAGATTCTTGTGATTGGTAAACACATCTATATGAACACCATAGAGATAGTGACGCCATATTTTCAAAGTAAACACTAAAGCAGCCAACTCTAGGTCATAGGTTGGGTAGTTTCTCTTGTGAATCTGAAGTTGTTTGGAGGACCAAGCTATAACCTTACCTTTCTACATCAATACACAACCCAGTCCAACTCTGGACGCATCATAATACACAACAAATCCTTGTGTACCCTCCGGTAGGGTCAACAGTTGGGAAGTAGTTAACCGGGTTTTGAATTCTTGAAAGCTCTTTTCACAAGCTTCAGACCATTGAAACATTATTGTCTTGTGAGTCAACTTTTACAATGAGGCTGAACTTGATAAAAACCCCTCAACAAACCTCCTATAATAACCAGCCAATCCTAAGAAACTCCTTATATCAGTTGGAGATGTGGATCTGGGCCAATTCTGCACTACCTCAATCTGTTGAGTGTCAACTCGTTTCCCTTCTGCAGATACGATGTGGCCTAAGAACGCCAAAGACTCAAGCAAAAACTAAAACTTTGAAAATTTGGCATACAACTATCTATCTCTGAGAGTTTGGAGAACCACACTAAGATGATTAATATGATCCTCTTCAATCCTCGAATAAATCAGAATGTCATCAATAAATACAATAACAAACATATCAAGATAAGGCTTAAACACTGTGTTCATAAGGTCCATGAACGTTGTAGGAGCATTGGTCAAGCCAAAAGACATAACAAGAAACTCATAATGACCATAACGGGTCCTGAATGCTGTCTTTGGGATGTCACTTTCCCTTACTCTCAACTGATGATAGCCAGATCTAAGGTCTATCTTAGAAAAACAAGTGGCACCCTAAAGTTGATCAAATAGATCATAGATTGTTGGAAGTTGATACTTATTCTTGATAGTAACCTTGTTTAACTGACGGTAATCTATACACATTCTAAGAGAACCATCTTTCTTCCTCACAAATAAGACTGGAGCACCCCAAGGTGAGACACTAGGTCAATTGAAATCTTTATCAAGAAGGTCTTTCAATTGCTATTTTAACTCTTTCAACTCAGCTGGAGCCATTCTATTAGGCGGAATAGAGATAGGTCGAGTATCAGGAAGAATATCTATGTCGAAGTCTATTTCTGTCTCTAGAGGGACTCCGGAAAGATCATTGGGGAAGACCTCTGGAAACTCACTCACAACTGGAACTAACTGAATAGGCAATGTCTCAACACTAGAGTCATTAATATCAGCACCCTTGGGAAACTAACTTTCTGGCCTTAAGGTACGAAATAAAATGACCGTTAGGCACTACTGAACTACTCCTCCACTCAATAACTGGCTCACTAGGAAACTGGAACTTAACTACTCGAGTTCTACAATCAACTGAGGCATAACAAGCATGAAGCCAATGAATAGCATCAAAGTCCACCATGTCTAACTCAACTAAGTCAGCCATGATATCCTTGTGATTGATAGAAATGGTACAATCACGATAATATCTCTCAACTAGAATAGACTCACCAATAGTTGTGGAAACACTGAAGGGTTCGAGAAGTCGTTCAGGAAGGATATCAAATCTAATAGCAATATATGGAGTAACAAAAGATAGACTCGCACCTGGATCTAGCAATGCATATACATCAAAATTAAAGTCTTTGATCATACTAGTGACAACATCGGGTGAATTCTCTTACTCTTGGTGACTGGTGATAGCATACAGATGGTTTGCTCCTCTGCCTGTCCCTGAAGTAGCTCCTCTAGGTGCAAATCTTTCTGGCGGAGCCGTTGAAGAAAATTGGGCTCTATTGCCCCTATTACCATATCTCTGCCTGTTCTTACGGCACTCTCTCATGAAGTGACCTATCTTACCATACTTGAAACAATAAGTTGAGCCATCACGACACGCTCCTGGGTAGTCCAGTTGGACCTTTCTACCACACCACCCTGAGATTGAGTCGGTCTAGCTCTGAAGTTCTACAAATTCTGATTCTTGAAGTTACCTCTGTTCTTTGGTGCAGGTGCACTAGCAGATAATGGAGCTGGTTCGGTTATCCTTTGATGAGAAGATGATCGGTTCACATTTACGGTCTGCTGCTGTCCGAGATCATTACCTGCAGTCTTAGCCTTCTTGTTATATCCATGTCCCTTATCAACATAGCTTTCTTGCCCTCCTTACTTGACAAGGGAGACAACCCAAACACGAACATGCTCACCCTGCTCTTCATATCAGCAACCATCTCGGGAGCATAATGGGGTAGTTGAGTGAACTTGAGGCTGTACTCATGCACACTCATGGATTCTCGCTTAAGACTGCGAAATTCTCTTATCTGGGACTCTCTCAGCTCACGGGGAAAGAAACATCCCATGAAGGCACTTTCAAACATAGCCCAGCTCACAATTGGTGCTCCTTCAGCTCTACTCTTCTTCCATTAGTCGTACCAGACTCTAGCAACACCCTTCAGTTGGTATGCAACTAACTCCACATGCTCAGCATCTGCCGCATGCATCACTTCAAACATTTTCTGCAACTCTTCCACAAAGTTCTCCTAATCCTCAGTAACACTTGAACCTGTGAATTCTGCGGGATTCATCCTTAAAAATTCACGAATATTAGATATATCAGCCACATCCTGTGGAACCACTCTTTGTTGACCAGCTTTATTGGCAACAACTGGGTCAACATCCGGATAGCATCCCAGAACTGAGCATAAGTGACCTCTCATTGGGGTTGCACTTCTGTTGTATTGGGGACCCCTTGATCCGGGGATCAACATTCCTCGCAGCAGGATGACCTAGAACAACTCTTCGTGGAGGCATGATCTAAAAGATACACGGAAGCATGAATTAGAAAGAAGTGAGATGTTTCCTAAATGTAGTAGCCTCCTAGTTATAGATGTGGCGCGCTTCAGATTGATAACTAAGACTCCACAGACACGGCTTCATAAACACCCTAGGACTCCTGAACTCTGTGCTCTGATACCAAGCTTGTCATGCCCCGAGCCTAAACCCATGACGTAACTGGCACTCGAAAACCATTGCTGGTCCCCAAGCGAACCCTTGGCCTGGCAACTTACTCAGCAAAAGAATTACTCAACAATACAGGAACATCAAATGCAAAGATTTAACTTAGCTCTCTCAAATGTATAACTCAGAATATATAAAAATATTCAACTAGCCATAAATAGGCAACTCAAGTCTTAAACATTAACAAAGAAATGGAAAAGACTCCTTAAAATACTACTATGTATGAAGCCTCTAATAACTACGATAGATGTCGGGACAATACCCACGACATCTGAACAAAACTGAAAATAGAAGTGAAATCCTCCGGAAGAAAGGAGGCTCACTAAAGCAACTCTGGAACTGCAAGTGGTATCAACAGTGCCCTTGTAGATAACCCTGAACTCTTGTATCTGCATCATAAAAAGATGCAGGCCAAATGGCATCCGTATATGCAATGTATGAGCATGCAAGGGGAACATCTAAAGTACAGACATAAGCTTGAATTGATAAAAAGAAAGAACATACTAGCCTCATCTCATCTCAACTCAACTCAAGCATACTCAAAGATACTCAAACTCAGAAATACTCATCTTAGTTCAATATAAAAGTAATAATAAAGATGCATTATAAAGAAAGCTTTTAAAATAGTAGATAATAACTCAATGTATTTGAAAATTCAATAATAACTATTTTACTCTTATTTGGGAAATTCTCTAACTGAAAATAATCACTATGAGCTATGTGATGATACTGCGTCTCTCCCACGCTGTCAGAACTATCATATACCATGCCAGAGTATAAGACATCCTCAACAAAGTGGATCCACTAACCTATGCTTAAAAATAAATAAGGAATCATCTAAAATGTATGACCCTTTACCCTTGTTCGCATACATGCTTTATGAGGACTTTGAGTTGTCTGAACTCATCCACATATCAGTGCTCAATACTACTCCCAATAATATAACTCACTCTCATATGTTTAAAGACATTTCCTCATCCTCAAAATTTGAGATTATTACTCAAAAGGTTCTCTTAAAAGAGATAATGCTCAAAACTCCTCATGAACTCATTTTGAAATCAAAGTTTCCTCTCATTTTAAATGTAAAAACATTTACTCTTGGGAATACTTAGTTCTCTTATATTCATTTTGAAAACATGAATTCAACTCTCCTCATCCTCATACTCAAATACTCAAGTCTTAAGCAAGTTTTAAAAGTTTCAAAAATACTTCTCAAAATGACTAAAAAGATTCTTGCAACTTGACTCTTAATCTTTTCTTGAATTTGAAATGTAAATTCAAGATTTATGATTCATGATAAATAAGATCTCTCGATGATTAATGACGGTTTATGTAGTTATGTTAAGAAAGGAATGAAAGCTCGACTCGAAGGAACAAGCGCGGAACGAAGGGCGGAAGAGAAAGTGGGCTGACGCTCCTGGCGCGCCGCGCCAGCCCTCCACTTACTAGGGCTGGTTTGTGGCGCACTCCAGGCGCATGGCCCAGCCCTCTTGCGTATCTTGGGTGCGCCGTCCCCGCCAATTCCCTGAATGTTCCGATGAATTTTTCTTCTCGATTTCTGGCCTAATTTACCTACAATCGATTGATTTCTCCAAAACTCTCGTAGATTCGTATACCTAACCTAAGTAATAAAAAATTTACTCAATTCTCCTCAAGAAAAACCCTAAAACTCAATACCCTCCCCTCAAGAACTCATCAAAACCCCATTTACAAAGAACGAAGAACGAAACCTCAATATATTCATCAAGAACCTCAATACATGGATTTTCATGGGAGAAATTTAATCAAGAAACTCATGATTGGCGTGAGGGTGAACAGACCCATCACTATGAAAGCTTACATACCTTGAAAGGATTGAATCCTTGGCGAAACTCCTCAAAGATTTCAAGAATCTTGAACGAACGCTTGAACTTCTCCTTTCTCTCCTCTTGAACTTCTGTCTAAAACCCTATGCTTCCTTTAAAAGACTAAAACTTATTTCAATCGGTTTAGACTCATAAAAGGGTGAGACAACCTTTAGGCTAGGTCGGTGTAAGGAAAATACCAAAATACCCTTCCTTATTTAGATGAATTTCCTTCACTGGTCAGGTTGAATTCAAACGGGCATATCTCCCTCATCCAAACTCAAAATTTAGCAAACTCGATGGCATTGGAAAGAAGACTCAAATATATTTCATTTGATGTCTTGTGGGCCACCTTACTCATATTGTATTTATAGTTACGATCATTTGGAGTTGACCCATAACTTACAATTGAAGACTAACTTGCACAAATCTCAATTTAGCTATTTCAAATTTAGTTGTTTCTAAAATTAGCCCTTTCTAAGACCGAGGTGTTAAATATTGAGCACCAAATTGGGTAAGAGTACTTTTTTAACTAAAAGCCCTGTAAAATAGTAGTCAGTGTAGGATTGAATTGCAACGACGTTTGGGTGAATCCTCACCGCCTATTTGTAAGGCATATTGGATGGATCCATAGTTATTGTTAGTATCATGTACCTCAACAAGGTATTGGATGGTCCTTGCAACGTGGGTTTAATATTGTTTCATTGCTAGGCTCATAGTAACGCTTTTCATATACGAAAGCTCTCCAACAGAGTAAAGTTTATCATTTTCATCTTGGTTTCATTGCATATCTTATTGTAAAGGAAAAAATAGTTTTCACTACATGTTCATATCATGTTTTGCTTGAGTTATATTCAGTCACCAGTTCAATAATTGTTTTCTTCAGCCATATTACATACCATACATTCAGTCTATTGATGTCTTTAAACCTGCGTCATCTCATGATAAATATAAATGTTTTCAGGATCATCAGTAGGAGCTCAGTTGAGATCCCTCCACTTTCAAACAACTTTGGGTGAGACCTCCTTACATTTGGAGGACTCTAGATGATTATTTTGTTTTAGTATTAATTTATTTTGAGGTGTTGTGAGTCTTGTTCCGCCACCTATCTTGGTATTTTAGAGGCTTCATGGATAGACAAAGTTAGATTGTTTCCAGTATTTTTCTCAAATGTTTCATTGAAACTTATCATTTATGTCAAGTATTGTCTAACAATGTTTTAGAGTTTCCTTTAAATTATTTAAATTCTCATCTATTAAAGCTCTGTGTATCCCATAGTCTCATATGAATCATAGTTAGCCAGGACAAGGGTTAGTTGGGGCCAGCCATGGTATATGAAGCCCAGTCACATCCAGATCATTGGCTCGGGGTATGACATGAACATAACACACAATTTGTTTTCCATTTAGGCTCAGAATTATGGAACAATGAATTATATAATCATTTTTGACAATATTATAAGTCAAGTGGTCTGAATTCAAAAATAGTTTATGATCCTTTTCTAATCAACAAGCTTACAACTAAGACAGGATGAACCAAGACAAGTTCTAGATGCATACACAAATAATTAATGATGCAGAAAATGCTCACATCCACATGGCACATGTCACACCCCAAGGCTACCGCCTTGACGTAACACGAGACCTAGGATCACGAGTGACCCCAAGCTAACCCTGAATCTGGTAAATCATGAACATACTGAAAATAACTAAGTAAAGAATGAACTATGCGGAAGCTAAATCAACAAATATCTGGTGTAAATATGAATCCATAAGAGTTTAGTGATAACTGAAACAACCACTTAACAACTCAAGTTGGATCTACTACTATGTCTGAAAAGCCTCTAACTGAATTAAGTTGCTGGGACATGCCCCCATCTAACTCTAATAAGACTGAAATTAAAAATAATGACTAAAATAAAAGCATGTCTTTTATCCTCAAAATATGAGGACTCACCACTAAAGATGCTGAATGCGGACCGAGAATCGATCTATGCGTGATCTGGATGCTAAGTACCTGAACCTACATCATGAAAGGATTTGGCGCAAAGTATGCGTTAGTACTTGGAATGTCTTGAACATGCATGATATCGATATGGTAAGTTGAACAAAAGATATATAAGCTGAACAATGCATAACTTAGCAATGATATAATCCGGAAAAGGATATAGATACTGAAAACTGAACTGAATGCAGTGACCAAGTACTAATCATGAAGATAACATGCTGAACTGTATACTGAAGTAACTACTAAAAACCTGGTTAATGCACTAAGAGTTTGACTGTGGGAGCTACTTGATAAACACTCAACTACACCTCATCCAATACTAGGTGTAGGCGATCGATAGTATAAAACATAATAAAGAGTTGGGGTCGAATCCACAGGGAGCGGTACAAGTTAGAATTCAATTACGAGGTTATAAATGTGTTCTAATTGGTTATAGGAATCGAAATTATCAAAATCATTAAGGTAAATCAAAGGGTTTGACACAAATGTCAGATGGGGGGATTGGTTGTATATTAGCAACTACAACAATTACGAAAACAGGGGAATCAATAAGTAGAGAGGAATTCTCGGGGATGTGATCGATTATAGGCTAATTTTGCTATATGGGTAATTAGAGTTTACTAACAATTGTTGAACCTCAGTGAGTAGGCTAGACTATGGATGGAATAGGTTTATCTCGAACAGCTATTACGATTTAAGCGAGTTCTCTCAAACATTGAAAAGCATAACACTAAAAGTATCTCAATACCTCAATTTATCTACTCTCTCGAGCTAGATAGGTAGAATTGAGTTAAGATTCACTCTCTCGAGCTGAACCCATAACAACCCAATCACTACAATCGCCAATCAATAACCTTAGTTCTAAAACCTCTTACTCAAGCAAGCCTAGAACACTAAGTTATAATTGCATTCGCAACTACAATTCATAGATTAATAAATAGCTATCAATTAAACCCACTTCAAATTAGCATTTAAATGAGTAAACAACAATACCCATAAGCTAATTAAAGCAAATAAATACATGATCACACCCCAAAAATTGGGGTTTTAGCCACATATCATAAAAAGGCAGAAACGATTACCAATTATGTAATCCATGAACTGGGTAATGGTTCCTAATTCTCTACAATGCTTCAATTCAACTCAATTCAGAACCTAATTGAAAACTCCTCAACACAAAGTCTCCAAAGAAAGATCAAAATTCTACAATGGAAAACTACTCAGGGAAAACAACTCGATTCAAGACTAGACTGCTAGATTCCAAAAAACTCCTTTTAAATTTCAATTTATAGTTTCCCAAATTTGGGCCTACAGGACCATTAGGCGAAGTAAGTCGAGTCTCACCGACCAATTCGGTGACGCGCCCATTGCTTTATTCCATCGCCGGTTTGCCTTGACTCTTTTTCCTCAGGGTTCTGTGACCTTAGGCGATCAGGATCAAGGTCGCCGATCCGTTCGGGGGTACACCGAATGTCTATTTCCATCGCCAAGTAGGTTCTTCCCCAGGGCTGGCATGCTAGAACTTTTGGTGAGCTAAAGAACCACTCGACGGCTCTCTTAGAGGTCTTGGCGATTACCATGATTTCCTTTCTTCAACTTCTTCAGCTTTCTTTGCTTGTTTTTGCCCGGTAATGTCTTTGCCTTGCTTGTTACCCTTCATTGCTGCAAATCAACAATTTAACATCAGTTTAGAGCATACATTAGGCATTGAGGACAATAAAACTATGTAAACAAAGCCCTAAATGAGTCGAAATCTCAGATCCATCAACACCCCCAACTTAAACTTTTGCTTGTCCTCAAGTAAAACTCAAGATCAATCAGTTCAACAAGGATGTCTACAAACAGTGCTACTCAAGACTCAACACAAATGCACACAAGAGGTTCAAATTTTGCATGCAATGTCCAATTGTGCACTTTAAGTTTCAAAATGTGACTCACCATCATCAAATAGAGCTCAAACTCACAATGCTTACTTCAAATGCAAATTCAAGCTCAACAAAAGCATTCAAATGCCCTCACACCAATAATGATTCCATGTTCACACAAAGTTCATCAACAATTTATAATTTCAGAATCAAATACAACTCTCACACTCCCAAAGATGAACACATGCATGACTCTACCCATAGGCTTGCCCTTATTTTCCAATCAACATTATTTTCAGCTCGCTCAAGATCAAAAAGGTCTTTCAGGGCTTATAATGGGGCTGAGTGTAAAGGTATGTCATTTTGATTTAGTGGCTTGCTATTCACTTTTTCTCCTTCTCTTTCACACTTTTATGATGTTCAAAATCCACCCTATTACTCATTTAAGAATGACTCATTGGATATCCAATTTCTTTTGCTTCTTTCAAAAAATTTATTTAACAACTCTTCTCTTTTTCAATCTTTTTCCATTTTCACCTTTTTTTTTTCTTTTTTTTTTACATGGAGGGGTTCCATCTTTATTAAAACAATCCAACAAAGGGGGATTTTTCACACTTCTTGACTTTCCTCCTTTCTCACCACACCCCCAACATAGGATTTTGGCCTAAGTTGGCTATTCAAACAGACCAATACTTCATGAAGGTTATAGGTTATGGGACAAAGAGGTCCAAGTTTCTTCCAAAGTAAAGGATAGGCTCAAAGGGTTTCAAGCTAGGTTCATACTCTCACAAGGTGGCCACGAAGAGGTATAACATCAATTTTTTTGTTAACTCTTAACAATTTGTGCCTAAGATCATTTCAATCGCTCGCTTCAATCAATCAATTGGACTAACGTGGCAAGTTCTCAGTATCATCAAGCACATAGTTCAAGACAACCTCACAACACATGACATTCGACACAATCATTAAACAAGAATCTACAACTTTTAGCTAGCATGCAACGATTATCATAATAGATCAACTCAACAACCTTCTAGTCACAACGAGATGCTAGTAGTTCACATATGACCTATGTAACTCAATTTGCCTCATAGTAGCCGCACACTCATCTCATTCAATTGAGAGCACTATTAAAGCCATCGATATTGACCACAACCAACACTCAAAATTGCAAAAGAACAGCCACTTTCAAACACATAATAGGTGGCAATTTTTTAAAATTGGTTCAAAACCATTTGCAATTCAAAACAAAGGACACACAATAGATCAAATCCATATGTATATAAAAACACAAAATGCAATCCAACATTCACAAAACAACAATGAAAAACATCCACAAAATAGCCAAAAAGAGGTAGGTATATAAATACCTCACCCCACCAAACTATTCTAGCAGTTATCCTCAAATGCAAAGAAAGAATAAAATAGCTTAAAAAGTAACAAAAATGGAGTAAAAAGAATAATCCTGCCAGGCTAAGCCTGGGGTGAAGTCTTCATCTCCGTCACTCCATTTGTCTGGGCATCAATCCCCGGCTTAGCAGCATCCTTGGCTCCACTAGAGCCCACCATAGAAGTCTCCCTCAAAGAAGCCTGCACTGTGTCTCGATCATGGCTCCCTCAAGATCTGTTAGATCATCATACATGGCAGCATTTCTAACACTGAGTTCCTCCTCATCAGTCTCTACCTCAGACTCAGCATATGCATCATCAACCCTAGCAACATCTCCAGTCGTAGTAGCCGGATGAACCTCAGAACTGGCTGGAACATCAGGTCTCGGAATGTCGGGAATCTCAACTGTGCCAAACAACATCGACAAATCTGTGGACTTCACCTTGTCCAACTCCTTGCGCAGCCCAACAACATCAGCCTTCAAGGCCGTCAAGGCAGCAGAATCACCTCGTCTCTACACAAAAGCCTCAATCAACCCCCGGTGTTCTCTCATCTCATCCCTAATAGGAGCTAAGGCAGCAGCAATTGCCCGCTCTATCATCCTAGGCACAACAGCCTCTACCCGGGAGGCACGTACATCGGTAGATTGAGCCAGATGGCCCATCATATATAACATGGAATGGGTGCTATAGGGTTGAGAAGTAGTAGCATCAGAAGTAGTGGGAGGGGGTGCAGCAGTAGAACTAGGAGTAGCAGACGAAGAAGGGCCAGATGTACCTGTAGGCTTACTAGCTTGAGGAGGAAGTATCGCCTCTATCGGAAACATGTCAACATCAACAACCAGAGACGTATCTAGCAGTGCAGCTCTCCTCCAATCGACCTCATCCCATATGTACTAAGCCTCTATCCATCGGATGTCAGTAGAGGAAGTGGGGGTCAATTCCACATATATTTTCTCAACCATGGGGACACGGGCCCATCTACACAGCTTGTGATCAGCATCAGAAATGGAAGAGAGGTCTAACTCTGCTTGGCCCTTATGGACATCTCTTGCTCAATGAGCAGACCCAAGTTCAACCGCTGTCGAACCATAATAGAACCTTGACATGCAACCTTCAGATGTCAGAGGATTGACTCATTCTGCAAAGGCATGATTGTTATACTAATAAACCCGAATCACAGCCACATTCAGGTTCTTCTTCTCAATTGGTGCACCGACCTCGATCCACCTCGGTGTCGTATAAGAAATGAGAGGGGCCAACCAACCCTTTAGATCATCTAAGGTCATCTTCTTGATGAGGTCAATGTAGTCATGCATGAAGTTTTGTGAACACCCGAGTACCTCATTAATATCTGAGCATCTGCACTTCACCTTCTTCCCCTGAACAACCACAAAATCAACTGGTTTGAATGTGCTGACCTTCTTTTTCCCTTTCAGTATCAGCTCCCCATAAGCAGAATAGAACTCCTGGACCAAGTCGGGATGTAAGGGCATTGGGGTTTAGTGAAAATCTCAAACATGTGGAACTTCAGGGTTCTTCTCTTCCAGAATTATCCTCAAACCCTCGGCCTTTACTCTGTTGAGTGACCGAGGAGGAGGACCATGAAGTGGTGGATCCTATACCACTTCCTGATTTGTAGGATGAGGAGGCCTAGGAGGCACTGTGATCCTAGGCGGATCATTCATGGCCTTAGAACGTAGCTCCGCTCTCCTAGCTTGTAGGAGTTGGTCATCCTCCGGTTCAGATACAGAGGCTGGAGAACTATCCCATGAATCGACCTCACTGTCAGAAGTAGTGAGGTGAATAACATAGATACCCTCACTATCGGAGCTCTCCTCCGTAGGCGTGGGTTGTACAGGGCCCTTGCCCTTGCCCTTTCCCTTTTTTGGAGGAAGTTTGGTAGCCAGGGACCGGGAGGCAGCCTCCTCCTCATTGATGACTATTCCTCTAGCCGCTTTCGGGGTGGTTGGTTCATTCCTGCAACTTTGGGTCTAGCCATACCTGTAAAACAATGTTGAAAACGTTAGACTTAGTTCAGAAAAAATCACATTGTAATAGTTGCAGGAAGACTCGTTGAACCCCTTTGGCGAGCCATGTCGGGCTCGCCAAAAGTTCCAGAGTAAAATCACTCAAAAATAATCACAGGTTAGCGATGTCTAGGGCCATTCGGGGGATCGGCAAAACCATTCGGTGAACTAGAAATGGTTCGCCGAATGTTACAAAACAATTTCAGAAATTGGGGGCTCAGAAGGGCGATCAGAAGGGACTTTCAGCGAGTTTCCAAGTGAACTTGGCGAGCTCAGGCTTATTGCCGAAAGTTACAGAACTTAAACCACCAAAAGAGAGAATTAAGTAGGCGATCTACGGGATTTTAGCTGAACCGCCGAACCACTCGGCGAGTTCGACACAGCTCCCCGAATAGTCCAACCTGCCAAATTTCTACCCTGACCTTCAAACTCTAACCCGCATCCCACAAAAACAAAATTAAACTATCATTCTATGCAATTAAACTCAGACCCATACTACCCATGCCCATTGGGTACTCAGACTTCCCCTGATTTGGCCAAAATTGGCCAATTGGTGTCTTTTGCCCTTAAGAATGACGTCAACCACTCTATCAATGGGAAAAATACAATGATTAGCACAATTTGGGGTTACTCAGACTTCACCCCTACTAGACCCACAACAATTCAAAACAACCCAACAATTTAAAATGCTTCGACACGGGATTTCACAAATTGAGGCAAATTAACAACCATTAAAACTAAATACTGGCAAACAACACTCCACACAATTTACAAATCAAGACTAAGCACCGAGAACAACCACAAAACTATCAAGCATGTGATTTCAAAAATGTAAAGTGGGGTTCGGAAAACCAACCTTAGATGCCAAAAAGTTGAAATCCTAGGCTGGCAATAAATCCCAAACATTCTCCCCGAGTTGTAAATCCCACATAAAAGTAAGAAAACTAGTACGAAAGCGAGAAAAATATGTGGTTGTAAAAGTTTGGAAGTCGAAAAATATGAAAATGAGAGAGATTTTGAATTTAAAATGATTTGGTGACCACGACTTACGTCGCCGACCCACTCGGCGATGCGCCGAGTGGCACCTTAGCCCACCGAGTTATACAGAACTTCTAACAAGCTGGGTGGTTCAAATTGCGGTCAAAGTAGGGCTTGCCGACCTGCTCGGTGAGTCACCGACCGGACCTTTGGCTTGCCTAGCTGCCATTTTTCCAACATTTCAAATTTACAACCTGCACATTCAACACCCGTTATTCAAATAACAATAAGAAAAGCATAAAATCTAGGGTTACCTCCCAAGAAGTGCCTTATTTAACTTCGTGGCACGACGTGGATACGCTTTCAAGGTTCATTTTTCTAGTTAGCTAAGGTATCACTTGTTAGACCCCCTTTTGGCCTTGGGTTCAAATGAGATGAGATTTGACTCATTTGTGTTTTCAGTTGTTTGATGGACACTAAGTGAGAGGTTACCGTCTTGTTTAATGTGTAGACGTCTTCTTTCATTTCTTTCAAAACATTGTCAGACCCTTCCACTTTATTGAGAATGCGTGCAAGCATATCTTTCGTGTGAAAGTTCTCCGGGTCATCCCTTTGCTCTTTTGGCTTTTGAAGCTCATGGGGAGGAACATATCTATCTTTTTCACCATCACGCTCCTTCTAGTTAGTCCCACGGTCATGCCATTCCTTGTCACGGTCTCTCCAACCATCATCACGCTCTCTATTCCAACCTTGATTCCCGCCCGGCCTTGGGTAGCTCGGACGGAAACCTCCTCCTTGATTTGCAAGAGAGATATTAGTAAGGTATTGGGTTGATTTTTGATTCATATAGATAAGACGTAAATGAGATTCTATGATATGATGCTTTGAGATCGAAAGAAGCTTAGTATCATACAATATTAACCAGTTTGTCTAATATTTTTTGAGGAAGCACCTTGACCCCTATTTGTCATCAATACAAATCCCGAAACCCCTTGATCTTCTCTTACTTGTGTAAACCCCTATTTTAATTTAATTACGATAATTGGTACCTAAATCCTTCTAGTAAATTTGGGGGAATTATCCACCCTTTCACCCTAATTTCTAGAATGAATTAGTTTACACACTTAATTTCATAATTGAAATCTTTTGATTATATCAGTCCTTGTCGGATTCGACCTCGAATCATTTCTTGGGTATTTTTATTGCTAATGACTGCTTACTCATTTAATAGTTTTAAAAACAATTTGAGTATTATCAAAAATAATGTCGTTGTTGGGTAGTGATGTCTATAATTCAGTTTGTGAAGTTTATTTGTGGAATCGTTGGTTTGTAGTATAATACATTTTTATTGGTGTTTGGTTTGTCCCGTTTGCAAGTGGAAACATGAGACTAGATGGAAGTGACGACGCTAGGCCATATGGGAAAAATGATAATGTTGGAGATATGAATGACATGAATCTCAATGGCATCAAGAAGACTTGAGTAATTCGGTTACATCCTACTCTAAAGAATGCCACATAGAATGTAACCGAATCAATGTTGTAGTTGATAAAAATGAGAGGTTATTTGGAAGTCTTGAACATGAACACCCCAATGACAATTTTAGAAAGTTATCTAACATTTGTGGACCTTTCACTGTTGAATACATCTTACAATAGTCAATGAGGTTGAGATTGTAATTTTTCACTTTAATGGGAGAGGCAACTAAATTCTTGATCGTGCTACGAAAAATTTCATAACTTCATGGGCGGAAATAAAAGAGGCAGTTCTAGAATGGTTTTTCCTTCCTTGAAAGATGGTCAAAGAAAGGGATGACATTCAAATTTAAAAAAAAATTAATGACGAACCCATACATTAAACATGGCTATGCCTTAAAAAGTTATTACTACAATGCCCAAATCATGATATACCAGACACACTGTTATTGCAATACTACTATCAAATCTTTGATACGGTGAAAAAAAGGTTGTATGACAGACAAATTCAAGGGGGAATAGAGAGACAACCATTTGTAGTGTCTTTGAGGTTACTTGATAAAATGACAAAGAGCAATCGAGCTTGGCACACTGTCGAAGATCAAGTGTCACTTCCACAGTTTGGGATGATTCATGAGTGGTAGGTTTACACTCATTTGAGGTCTATTTAGTTAAGAACTAAGTGTGCTCAATGCCCAATGCCCAATTATGCCCTATTCTAATGATATTGTGATGATTTGCACCAATGAAGGCTAAGGGACAAGAAACGGATGAATATTTCAAAGAATGGCCAAAAACATGAAAAGAAGTGTAAACTCCATATTGCTGATCTTCTAACAGGTAAGGCAGATCGCCTAATTTGCATGACCTCTCCAAAATTGAAAATGCTCAAGACTTGAATTAATTGAGACACGTCAACGAGCTCAAAAAGGAATGGCGACTAACCAAATGCAAAGGGAGAAATTGCTGACCATCGCCGAAGGTGACATGACTTGGAGAAAAAATGATGGTTTAAAAGGTGAACAAAGGTAATACTCGGTGATCCATTGAATGAGTTAGGCAGACTTAATCAAGCATGCTGACTGAGGTTCAAACACCTGATTCCTAAATCAAGAGAAAGGCGAGCTAAGAAGAAAATGGTGATCCACCGAATGAGCTTAGTGAGCCTGACTAACGTGACTGACATGGTCACATAGTGAATTTTGGGGAACTATCAATAGCCCAAAGGAGAGAGAAAGAAGTGTTTTTAAATTTTTTGAGTGTGATAAATCTTTTAGAGTTTTATAGAGAGAAACACTTTACTTTGTGAAGAACACTCTTAGTTTGGGGTTTTCAACTTTGCTCTTAATTTGTGCAATTGGAAGTTGAATTCAAAGTGGGTGTTGCTTATCAATGTTTAATTTCATGTCACACATGGCTTCTTTCATAAAATATATGATTTCTTTATATTTTGTGATGGATGGCTAAAACCCCAAAATCTAGGGGTGCAATTATGGGGTTGGGTGTTTCTTTAATGTAGTGGGTATTGGATTATGCTCCGTTGTGTTGTTGTTCATGTATTAATTTTGACTTATTAGCATGGGTTACTTTATAGGTTAAGGTTGAAATTAAATTCCTATTTCCGATCTGTGATTGGTGCTTGAAAGTGATTTATTTGAGTGGGTAATTAGTTCAAAACTTGCAATTTAAGTTTGATGCCTATAATTTTCTTGAAAAAGAAATTATGGGTCGGATCTATTTTCCCTATTTCTACATTGAAAGAGAGATTAGTGTAAGGTATTGGGTTGTTTAGTTATTCACATAGATGAGACAAAAATGAGATTCTATGATTTGATGCGATGAGATCGACAAAAGATTAGTGTCATTGAAGATGATCCAGCCTATCCATGAGTGTTCATTACTATAGAGAAACCTTATTGCTCCTATGTGACATTGATTTCCTATCCCCGAACCCCTAGATTAATTGTTGTTGTTCATCTTGTACTCCTAAGATACTTAGAACAAAATTTTTGAAGAACTTGATAAGAACCAACAAAGTTTAAATAACATTTTCAGAAGTAGAAAATTAAAGCCAGTAGAGAAAATAGAATCAGAAACAGATTAGAAACAATATACAAAATATTTATTTTAAAGAAGAAAATCGAGCCCACTGAATGCACAGTGTCCCCTTAAGGAAATTATTCCCCTCAAGTACCCGAGGTTAATGGAATATATCCTCCCAGGATAGAATGATCTTACTCACTGGTGTATCGATACCTAAAACCACGATGTCAGCGAACCACTCAACGGCAGTAAAGTACACTTAGAATACTAGATTTAGTAGAAGTAAAATAAGTCCAGAAAATTTTGGTTTTTTTCAAAAAAATGAGAGGAAATTCCTCAATTTATAGAAAACAAAGGGTAGTGTGAAAAAGTTCTTATTGTGCCTTATCGAAAAGGTCACAACCCTTTGAAAAAGTCACAATCTTTCGGAAAGGTCACAACCTTTCATAAAAGTCACAACTTTTCATAAAAGTGACAAGTTTTCATAAAAGTTGCAACTTTTAATAAAAGTCGCAACTCTTCATAAAAGTCACAACTCTTCATAAAAGTCGCAACTCTTTATTTTCCATTCACACCTTTTAAAACCCAACAATCCCCCGCATGAATGGGGAATGACTCCAAGACAAAGAAACGGACAAGTGTGTGTACTTTACAAGCAAGAATTAATTACATCTGGATAAGTAGGTTTCCCTTTAAACTTTCCGTAATGAACATATGTCGGATATACTCGGTCAATCGGTAGATTTGATATCTTTGAACTGTCAAGATTTAGTGTATACCTAGACAACCATATGTCACACAATCAACCCTTTACTGTTTATGGTTCTTACGGTTGTGTTTGTTTCAGCCATGAACACCTCCTGGTTTCATGAGTGTATAGAGAAATAGGATTTTTACAATCATCCTCTTTGAAGGGGCTTACACTTCACACTCACATAGGTGATTTCTAACTGTGTTATCATGTAGATACACTATTTGGTCAAATCTACCAAACTTAGCAAATCATTAAAAACTTTAAGCTTTATTAACTCATTAACAAGCCTTAATGTTGTATCCTTGTTCCTGAACATTTTCTTCATCATGAGAATGGATTGAGTAGGTTGATAATGTCGAACCGTCAGTCACAACTTTATTTTTCTCCTTGAACCTAGCTCTTGGGATCTCCAGTCTTCTAGGTAGAGTTACTGCCATGATGACTTGTCCTAAGCCGTAAACCCATTCCCTTAGATGATCTTTCAACTTTCTCTCTAGTTAGGCCTTTTTTAAGTTGATCCGACATATTATCCTTTGACTTTACATAGTCAATTGTGATAATTCCACTAGAGAGTAGTTTTCTAACGGTACTATTTCTATGTCTTATATGACGAGACTTTCTGTTATACATCATGCTCCATGTCCTACCTATTGCATCTTGACTATCAAAGTGTATGCATACTGATGCCAAATGTTTGGGCCAAAAAAGAATATCTATCAAGAAATTCCGGAGTCGTTCAACTTATTCACGGGCCTTATCTAGAGCACCTAGCTCAAAGATCATAGTAGAGCTAGCGATACATGTCTTTTTGGAAGATTCCCAAGAGACTGCTCCTCCACCAAGAGTAAATACATATCCACTCGTGGATTTTACTTCATTTGATCCCGGTGATCCAATTTGTATCACTATATCCTTTCAATACTGCTGGATATTGTTATAATGCAAGACATAGTTTTGAGTATGTTTTAAATATCCCAAAAATATTTTCATTGTAATCCGATGAGTTTGATTGGGACCACTCGTGAACCTACTCAGTTCATTAATAGCGCATGCGATATCTGATCACGCACACTTCGTGATATACATCATAGTTCCCAATACTCTAGCACAATCCAATTGTGAGTCACTTTCATTTTCACACTTTTGAAATACAAAGCTCACATTTATTGGAGTCTTGACAATATTGAAATCCAAATATTTGAACTAGTCAAGTACCTTTTTAATGCAATGTGACTGTGACAATGCTATACATTATGGAGTTCTAAAGATTCTTATACCTAAGATCGCATCAACAACTCCAAGATCTTTCATATCAAACTTGTTTTCTAGCGTATGTTTAGTAGAATTTATGTCATTAGCGTCTCTACTTATGATCAACATGTCACCAATATACAAACAAACAATGACCTTGTGATTTTAATGTAAACACATTTATCACTTCCATATTTCTTAAATCCATTTGCCAACATGGTTTGGTCAAATTTCTTATGTCAATTTTTGGGTGACTGTTTTAGTCCATAAAGTAACTTAACAAGTTCGCACACTTTCTTTCCTTTACCAGGAACCACAAAACCCTCGGGCTGTTCCATAAAAATTTCTTCCTCCAATTCTCCATTTAAGAAAGTTGTTTTCACATTCATTTGATGAATTTTGAGGTCATATACCACAACTAATAATATTAACATCCGAATCAATGTAATTCTAGTTACTGACGAGTATGTGTCGACAAGATCAAGAACTTGTTTTTGTCTAAAGCCTTTGAAAAATAGTCTTGCTTTATATTTGTCAACAGTTCCATCGACTTTCATTTTCCTTCTGAGGATTCACTTTGAACCTAAAGGTTTATTTCCTGGAGGAAGATCAACCAACTTCCAATAGGATTGCTCAAGATTGAACCCATCTCACTATTGACATCATATTTCCAAAAAGGATGAGTCCACATAAGACATAGGAAATGTTACAAAATCAGATCCGAAGGTAGTAGATGTCCTTTGACATTTACTAAGCGTCTGAATCTCTTTATTAAGTACATTCTCCTTTTGTTCTTTCCAAGGTCTTTTAGACGTTTCACTAGACTACTCAAGTCTAATTTTACAATCCACAGTTCTTAGGTCCTATTTTAATCTTTTTAGGAATAGGAACTTGGATTTTGGCTAGACACCCCCACACTTTGAAACATTTCAAGTTGGATTTTCTTCCTTTTCATTTCTCATATGGAATAGATTGTGTCCTGAACAAACAAAATTGCTTTCTTTCTGAAAAGACAACTTTTTATTGTTCCTTTTGCAGTAAGGATAGTTTCTCCACACAAGTTTTGTGGTAAATCTGAACTTATAAGTAATGCATCCATCATTTGTTTCAACGTTCGGTTTTCCATTAGATTGAGGTGAATAGGGTAGCAGTTTGATGGATAATTTCACTTTTCAAACATATTTCTGCAAAAGGAAATTTATACTCTCCATCTCTATCGCTTCTTATATTTTTCCAACTGATTTTTAACTTCAATATTATATTGTCTAGACGTTTCTATTGCTTCATCCTTACCATTCAGCAAATAGACATAGTTGCTTCTAACGCCATTGTCAATGAAAGTTATGAGATACTTTTCACACCACGAGATGGTGTTGACATCATATCACAAATGTCAGTGTAAATCAACTCTAAGGGATTAGAATTCTTTTCAACATATTTATAAGAATGCTCAAGATACTTAGATTCCACACAAACTTGACATTTTTATTTATTGCACTCAAAGTTAGACAAAACTTCTAAGTTTATCAGTTTTCCTTACAATGTTTTGTAATTGGCATGTCCCAATTGTTCATGTCACAAACAGTTTGACTCAAGCAAGTAAAAAAAAATATATTGAGTTTGAAAAGCTCTCCGCGAGGTAGCTTTTTCTCACAAATATTGGTTCCTATTTCTTACAATTTTGTGTGATACAAACATTGTTTAGAGTCATCACCTTGTCAAATGTCCTTTTCAGAAGGATCTTTCCATAACTTTCAATTGGATTGCTATAGAACTACCCATGAACAAAGTTCATCGGGTCCAATAAAGGAAATATAATCCAAATGCTTCTTTTACAAAACATGACAAATGACTATTCACCAATATTCACGTCAATACAAATAGTTATAATTAATAGACATATCTTTTCATGAAAAATCACAACATTTTAAGTGACACTTTTTCAAAAAAGAACATAATCATTTTGAACAAGTATACATATAATTTGGTAGTTTCATACTAGTCATACCATATACTAGTAAAAGAGAAACTCAACGACCACAATATCAAATATACTTCAAGAATTTTGTGGGTCTAACATAATACAAAAGTATCATTGAATTTCGTATCTTTTGCTCCAAATTTAAATTAGACACTAAGTCTAATTTTATCTTTGTCTTAAGCAAAGAACCCCCACATTTTATACATGATCTCAAAAATATTTTTCAAATAGTTGAAAATAATTTTTCCACATATTTTCCCAGACTATCAAAATATCATTGGCAGCATGAAACCTCTTTTGGAAATATTAATCTACGAAAGAATTATTGTGCTTCAATTCTCTTTCACAATCTTTACACCATGTCAAAGTTCATTCCATAGAGGCACAAAATCACAAACTCTAAGTCACTGATATTTTTTCTCTATCACAAATAGACATACAACTTAGTATTTAAATATTAACAATAAAGACAAAAAAAATTGTACAATTTGTTTCTATTTAACAGTGAAGTTTATAGAAAATCAAAAGTACAACATTGAATTATCATGTGAAGTTTTCATATTCTTCAAACCAATTGCATAGTCTAATTTATCTAGAGTAGAAAACAACGAAAGTTTTTAGTCTACAAAAATTAGACACAATCAAATTTTCACATGGACCACAAAACTACAAATGTTTTTTTTAGTCTCCAAAAAGAAAAAAATATATTCTTAGATTATCACATAGAAATGCTTTTCTTTTCAAATAGCTTTCCAACTATAACATTTTGACATACTATTTTATCAAACAAAAATGTGCATCTCTCATTCTGCAAACTAAAGGCAACACTATTTGCTAAGAAAAATTCATTCCAAAACATATGGTTTGCAGATGTTTTTTCAAAGATACACATGATAAATATCAAAAGAATTAACTTTTAGAAACTATTTTCCTCCTTATATAAATAATAAGAAGGTTACCTAGTGTAATATTTAACCGGAATACCACCAATTCTTCTAGTACATTCTCACTTCGACCTTGCTAAACAAAGCACCAAATTCTAAAGAAGTAGTGCATTAATCTTCTACTTCCATGATCTGTTTCCCTCAATCAGTAGAATACAAGAAATACCAATAGTATAATAATCTCCTTAAGATTGTTGTTCATCCTGTGTTCCTAAGATACTTAGAACATAAACTTTGAAGAACTTGATAAGAACCAACAAAGTTTAAAGAGCATTTTTCAGAACTAGAAAATTAAAACCACTAGAGAAAATAGAATCAGAAACAGATTAGAAACAATATACAAAATATTTTTCTTAAAGAATAAAATCGAGACCACTGAATGCACAATGTCCACTTAAGGAAATTATTCCCCTCAAGTACCCGAGGTTAATGGAATATATCCTCCCATGAACGATCTTACTCACCGGTGTATCGGTACCTAAAACCACGATGTCAGCGAACCACTCAACGGTAGTAAAGTATACTTAGAATACTAGATCTAGTAGAAGTAGAAGAAGTCCAGAAAATTTTGGTTTTAAAAAAAAAAAAAAAGACGAAATCCCTCAATTTATAGAAAACAAAGGGTAGTGTGGAAAGGTTCTTATTGTGCCTTACCGGAAAGGTCACAACCCTTTGAAAAAGTTACAATCTTTCGGAAAGGTCACAACCTTTCATAAAAGTCACAACTTTTCATAAAAGTCACAACTCTTCATAAAAGTCACAACTTTTCATAAAAGTCACAACTCTTCATAAAAGTCACAACTCTTTATTTTCCATTCACACCTTTTAAAATCCAACAATTGTTACTCATTTGAATTTATGAAGTCTTAGTTTGATTGTGACTCTTGATACCAAAATCCTTTTTCGTAAATCTGGTGGAATCATTCACTGATTGTTCTCATTGCTAACAATAAATTGATTTACATTCTATATTTCTTGATAGAATTCTCTGCCCTACATCGTTCTTTGTGGGATTCGACTCCCACTCTTAGTATGGTATTCTTAGTAACTACAACAACTTATTCTTTGGATTTGTTTCATAGAGTAGTTTTAGCCTAATCAAAAAATGGAGTAGTTGTTGGGAGTGATTGCTAAGAATTTCATTTGAGAAAGTAGTTTGTAATTTTTTTTAGTTGTAGTAGATTGTTACTTTGTATGGTGGTTTGCCAATTTGCAGGTGTAGAACATGAGTTACTATTGTGGTGGCAACGATATTCATTACATCCAAAATGACAATATGGGTGATTTGAATGAGATTCACATGAATATCATTCAAACCACGGGAGCCATCTGATTACCTCCCACAGCAGGGAAGGTAGTTTTCATGTAATTAGAACAATGGTACAACTTCTACAATTGAGAGGAATGTTTACGGGTTTAGCTCATGAAGATCTCCATGAACACTGATTAACGTTTCAAGCACACCTCATCCAATTCTAGGGGCAAACGATCGTTAAGCAGTATAAAACCCAATGAAGAGCTAAGGTCGAACACACAGGGAGCAGTACGTGTTCAAATTCAATTACGAAGTACGAATGTGATCTAATTAGCAATTTGAATAGAAATTATCTAAAAAGACATGAAACAAATCAAAGGGGTGACATTAAATGTCATATGGGAGGGTTTTTGGTTTGCAATTATCAACTACAATGCAGTCACAAACAATTTGAAATAACAATAGGAGAGGAATTCTCAGGATGTGATCGATTATCAGCAAATTTCGATATATGGGTAATTGAAACTACTAGTAAATAGCTAAACATTCGTGGGTAGGCTAGACTATAATTGAAACAACTTTCTCTCGAACAACTATTCCGCTTCAAGTGATTTCTCTCGAACATCAACAAGCATGGCAATTAAGAACAACCCATAACCTTAATACATTTTGTTCCTTTTTGCCTGTTAGTGTCCTTGCTTGCTCCTCAATTCATATACCTGAAAATCAAGGCTTTAACATCAGTTTATGGCATAAATTAAGCATTTGAGGACACTAAATCTATATAAACAAAGCCCCAAATGAGTCCAAATCTCGGACTCATCAACCCCCCAACTTAAAATTTTGCTTGTCCTCAAGTAAAACTCAACATCAATAGTTCAAAAAGGATATCTCAAATAGTGCTTCATAAGAGACTCAACATAAATGTACACAATAAGGTTCAACTTACTCATGCAATGATCAATTGTGCACTCAAAGATTCAAATTGTGGCTCACCATTACCAAAGATACCCAAGTTCACAATACTTGTTTCAAATGCCCTCACAACAAAGATGATTCCATAGTCACACACAATTTCTCAACAATTTAAGATTCCGGAATCACAAACAACTCTCACACTCACAAAGATGAACATATGCATGACTACACCCATATGTTTGCCCTTACTTTCCAATCGACATTCGTTTCAGCTAACTCAAGATCACAAAGGTCTTTTCATGGCTTGTAACGGGGCTGAGTGTCAAGGTATGGTCATTTAGGCTTAGTGGCTGCTACCTTCATGAAGTATGGTTTTAACAACACTTTCCTCTTTTTCTTTAACATTTCAAATATGCTCTCAATCCACCTCATTATTCAAATTCATACAAACAATCGGATACCCCATTTGTTTTGCAATTTCCACCACTTTATTTCACATCTTTTTCATTCTTTTTATGTGCTTCTTTTCTCTTTTATTTTCTTATTTTTTACATGAAGGGGTTCCATCTTTTTCAAACCATTACTCAAAGGGGGATTTCTCACACTTCTTGACTTTCCTTCTCTTTTCACCACACCCCGAACTTAGGCTTTTGGCCTAAGTTGGCTGTTCAAACAAACCACACTTCATGAAATTTATAGGTGAATGGAATAAAGAGAGGTCAGAATTGTTCAAGTTTCTTCCAAGAAAAGGATAAGGCCTAAGAGGGTTCAAGAAAGCTTCACACATCTCACAAGGTTGGCCACAAAAGAGGTATATTGTCAAATTGTTTCACTCTTCAAAATTGCTGCCTAAGATCATTACAAGTGCTTGCATCACTTAGTCAACCGGGCCACGGGGAAAATTCTAGGTGTCATCACACACAATGTTCAAAGTAATCTCATCACACAAGGCATTGGTAACAATATCAAACAAGACTCCACACTTTTAAGCTAGTGTGCAATGTTCATCACAAGAGATTCATTCGACAACCGGCTAGTCAAAACGAGATGCTAAAATTTCACACATTGTCTATGCAACTTCATTGGCCTCATCGTACCCGCACATTTATTTTGTTCATTTAAGAGCACTATTCAAGTCATCGGTATTGATCATAACCGACAATCAAATTCTTATAAGAACAGCTACAATCACACACAAAAGAGATGGCAAATTTTAAAATTAGGTTCAAAACCATTTTCATTCAAAACAAGGACCACAAGCTAAAATACCCACAATGTCAGGATCAAAACACATATATAGATCAACAAAACCTAATATTCACAAACAAAACAGAATCACAAAGGGTAGGTATGGAAATACCTCACCCCACCCAACAAAAAGAAGCAGTTGTCCTCAAATGCACCTAAAATAAATAAAATCAATAAAAAAAATAGAGAGGGAGGTAAAAATCATCTTGTCTACTCAGTCACTTTATCTGTCGGGGCATCAATGCCTGGGATAACACTCTGTGGATGGGCAGCAGTGCCCTATGTAGCATCAGTTGTGGCTCCACTGGGCCAAGTCATAGTGGTGTCTCTCAAGGAGGCCTGTCATGCTGTCTCAAACATGGAACCCTCTAAGTCGGCCAGATCCTCAGACACAGCTGCATCTCGCTCCTCAAGCTGCTCCTCATCGGTCTTGGCCTCAGACTCAGCAGCAGTAGCAATATCAATAATATCATCTCCGGTGGTAGTTAGAGGTACCTCAACATAAGCTGGAATCTCAGCACTCGAATCATCGGGGATATCCACTGTCCCAAATAGCGAAGTAAAGTGTGTGGACTTCAGATGGTCGACATCCTTCCTAAGCTCAGAAACCTCAGCTTTCAAAGTCGTAACCTCAGTAGTCACACCCTGTCCTCTCTTGCAAATCACTACTCTGAATGTGAGAGCATCAATGAAGCCTGGAGAGGTGCTAGCACAGCAGTGATAGCTCTCTCAATCATCCAGGGCACCTCGGCCTCGAGTCGGGAACCCCGCACATTGGAAGAATGGGCTAAGTGCCCCATCTTGAGGAGCATGGCCTGAGTGATCGGAGGCTTGGCAGTAGTGGAACTAGCAGTAGCTCTAGGGGGCTGGGAGGCTACAGAAGAACTCGGGGCCTAGGAAGGAGTGGAAGTAGATGTACCTGAAGGCCCAGAGGCTGGAGTAGGCAAGGCTTCCTCTGCAGGTACATAATCAATATCAACCTCAGGGGATATATCCACCGGGGCTGCTCTCCTCCCATCCTCCTCGTCCCGCGTGTACTTGGCCTCTATGCACCGGATGTCGGTGGAGGATGTGGGTGTAACCTCAATATCCCTCTTCTCATCACGGGGAACTCCAGACCGACAATATAACTCTATAATGAGTACTGGAAATGGAAGGGACGTCTGGCGCTGTTTGGCCCTCATGGCCATCTCCTGCTCTATAATCAACCCCAAGTTCAAACTCTTCCAGGATATGAGAGGTCCAAGACAGGCCGCCTTTGGGTGGTGGAGAATAGACTCGTTCTGTGATGGCATGATAGAGCTGCTGATGAACCTAAACCAGTATCGAGCTGCTATGTTCAGATCCTTCTTCTCGATAGGTGCCTCGGCCTCAATCCACCTCGTGGTGGTGTCAGAAATGAGGGTAGCTAGCCAGCCCCTTAGGTCATCCAGAGTCTGTGAAGTAATCATCCTCTGGTACTCATTCTCAAAACCTACAGCCCTATAAAACACAATATTGATATCATTGCTGCTGCATCTCACCATCCTCCGTCGGACCATCATAGACTCTACCGGTCTGAAGGCACTGACCTTGTTCTTTCCCTTTGGTACCAGGTCACTGTAAGCCATATAAAACTCCTAGACCCATGTAGGAATGTATGGGCCACGGGGCCTGGTGAAGATCTCAAACCTGTGGAACCGGAGAGTGTCCCACACATTTGGGTATCTGTCCACTACACCATCCGTAGACAACATCTTTTCCTCTAGAATGGTCCTCAATCCCTTGGCTTTTAACCGGTTGAGTAACCGAGGAGGAAGACCCTGAACTGGTGGTGCTGGAACCACCGTCTGTACCGGAGCTGGCACTGAATCTGCAGCAGGAGGAGTTGACTCCAGAATCCTAGACGGATTTTGACTAGCTTTTCCACGAATCTCTGGTCGTCGGGTCTGTAGCAATTGATCATCCTCAGGCTCAAAGAATGAAGCCCGAGAATCGAAGGACTTCCCATCACTGCTGGAGTTGTACTTCGATCTCTCAACTACGGGCGCTTTGCCCTTGTCCTTGCCTCCCTTCAGAGGTGCTTTCTTGCTCTTTGTGGTGGAAGCAGCTGCTTCCTCATTAATCACAATACCCTGTGCCCTTTTTCGGGGTGGCATACCACTCTCATTAAAGTTGGTTCTAGCCATATCTGCAAAATACATCAAAAAGTGTTGTAAATAATTCAAGAAAAGTGCATAAATCAAGTTGCAGAAAGACTCACCGACTGGTTCGGCGAGTCACTTAGGCGAGCCAGATCGGGATCGCCGAAAGGACCAACTCAATTTTTTTCAGAAATAAGACATGTAGGCAATGTTCAGGTCCCTTCGGCGAATCGCTGACACCATTCGGTGAGCTAAGTCTAGCCCGCCGAATATTACAGTGTATTTTAAGGGTTCGGGGCGCAGAAGGGGAGATCTAAGGAACCTTTCGGCGAGCTCAGGCTTCCCGCCGAAAGTTACAGAATCAAATTAGCCAAAAGATGAAATTAAGGGCGATTAAAGGGGGACATTGGCGAACTGCCGAACCATTCGGCGAGCTCGACGCAGCTCAAACGGCCCAACATGCCAGTTTTCAACCCCATTTCCCAAAATCAAGCCCGCAGCCCCCGAAATCAAAATCAAACACACACAATTTTCAATTAGCACTATACCTAAATGACCCATGCCCTCGGGTTACTTAGACTTCCCCTGATTTGGCCAAAATTGTCCATTTGACGACTTTTTCCCTTAGGAATAACGTCAAACGCTCCATCATCGGGCAAATTATGTCATTTGCCACAACTCAGGGCTACTAAGATTTCATCCAACTAGACCCAATACAAAATAACCGCAACCCAACAATTTAGGACCAATTTTAATGCACAAAATGCAGGGAATCAAACATTTTAAAGCATTTTGGCACAAATTCCAAATCAAAATGGGAAAACCAACACATTACACATGATTAAAACAATTTCCCAACATCAAGCATCCACACATTTACCTATTGCATTCGAGATCAACCATAATTCAAAGTACGAGGTTCGGAAAACCAACCTGCATGCCGGGTTTAGAAGTTGAAAAGCTAGGCGGCAATGTTTTCCAATTCCGAGCATAATTTCACACAAGAAATACGAGTAAAAGCAATAAAAATGAAAGATAAAATGGTGGGTGAGAGGTTACGAGAGTTAGAAATGAGAGAAAGTGAAGGATTTTGAACTTTTAAACCATTTGGCCTTTAAAATCTTTCAGTTCATGGCACCTTCGGTGAAGTAAGTCATGCTCACCGACCCTGTCGGTGATGTGCCGAGTGGTATTTACCTCGCCAACTTTTACAGGACCTTCAGCCATTTTTGGGGTTCAAACGGTGGACAAGGTCGGGCTCACCGACCTGTTCGGTGAGTCGCCGATTGAGCAATTTGCCCGCCAAGTTTTACAGAGTTCCCCTTCAAGCTTGGTCATTCCAACGGCGGTCCAAATCGGGGTTCGCCAACCTGTTCGGCGTGCCCCCGAATGGACTTTTGGCTTGCCAAACTACTTATTTTCCAACACTCTTCACTTTTCAACCTACAAAATCAAAACCTCTTATTCAAAATAAAAAAATAAAGCATTAAAAACTTGGGTTGCCTCCTAAGAAGTGCCTTATTTAACGTCGTGGCACGATGAGGATACCAAATCAAGCTTCATTTTTGGAGTTTTCCATTGTGTACCTAGGCAATCCCCTTTATTGTCTTGGATTCAAATGAGAGAAAATTTGACCCATTTGGATCTCCAGCTGCTTAATAGAGGCTGAATGAGAGGTCACCGTCTGATTGATAGTTGATACATCCTTTTTCATCTCTTTCAACACTTTGTCTGACCCTTCAACTTTGCCGAGATTGCATGAGAGCATATCTTATGTACGGCCACCTTCAGATTCCTTGGGCTTTTGATGCTCATGGGGAGGAACATACCTATCCTTCTCCCCCTCTCTTTCCTTCCAAGTGGCTTTACGATCACGCCATTCTCTATCACGGTCTCTCCAGTCCTCATCTCTATTCCATCCTTGATTTCCACCCAATCTTGGGTAGTTTGCACGATAACCTCCTCCTTGATTGGCTAGGAAGTTCACTTCCTCATTGTACAACGCTTCAAATTTTTCTTCATCGGGGTAAACTCCACCAACACCCACAACATTAACACTCTTTGCACCAGCAACCATGACATTTTTAGCCAAGATATCCAGCTGGGTCAACATTTTGGCCATGTTTTGGTGTCTCTCTTGATCCTTTTCGATCTGCTCTTTTGTCATTTTATAAGTAAGACGACAGACTTGGTCTTCGCGAGTGTACCATGCCCTATTGATCTTGGTCATGCAATCAAAGAGTTGGGACACTATTGCATAGGGCTGTTGCATTATACCACCTGGAGAAAGTTGATAAGCCACTCCTTTGTTTACCGAATCGAGGCTTCTATAGAAATATTGCAGCACCACATTATCTGGAAGTCCATGGGTTTGGCACTGAAGCACCAACTTTTTAAATCTCAGCCCTGTCTCATGGATTGGTTCACCCTCCAAGCGTTTGAAACCTTGGATGCCATCCCTTAGAGTCATCATCTTCGATGGGGGAAAGAATCTCAATTGAAATGCTGTGGTCAGCTCATCCCATGAGGTGTAACTCAGCCAACCATTTAGTAGCTTTACCCATCAAATAGAACGGAAACAATCTGAGACGGACCGATTCTTGTGATATGTTCTTAAATGAGAATGGACCACAAACATCCATGAAGTTCCTGATATTCTCATTGGGATCCTCATGAGCCAGACCCCTAAACAATCCTTTCAATTGTAGCAGCTGAAACATTGTGCTTGTAATGTGAAAAGCTACGTTTCCTTCAGTCGGAGGTAAACGAATGGCACCAACACCACCCACTTGGTTTGGGTCATTAACATCATTGAGGTTCCCAATGTCGTCTTGGTGGCCCACTTGGCTACCATTACTTCTGTTAACACTCATCTCCTCCTCTGTTTAGCATAATCAACACAAAACAAAAAACTAAAATAAGTAGATTCAACTATAACTACAAAGATCACAATTCAACTTCAATAAAAGAATTTTAAACAACACCACATCCCTGGCAGCGGCGCTATTTTGATTAACGTTTCAAGCACACATAATCCAATTCTAGATGCAAACGATCGTTAAGCAGTATAAAACCCAAGAAAGAGTTAGGGTCGAACCCACACGGAGCGGTACGTGTTGAAATTCAATTAAGAAGTACGAATGTGAACTAATTAGCTATAGTAATAGAAATTATCGAAAAAGACATGAAACAAATCAAAGGGGTGACATTAAATGTCAGATGGGGGGGGGGTTGGTTTGCAATTATCAACTACAACGCAGTCACAAACAATTTGAAATAACAATAGGAGAGGAATTCTCGGGATGTGATCAATTATAGATAAATTTTGATATATGGGTAATTGAAACTACTAGTAAATAGCTAAACATCAGTGGGTAGGCTAGACTATAATTGAAACAGCTTTCTCTCGAACAACTATTCCGCTTCAAGTGATTTCTCTCGAACATCAACAAGCATAGCAATTAAGAACAACCCATAACCTTAATACATCTTCTCTCTCGAACAAGATGAGTGGGATTGGGTTTAGGATTCACTCTCTCGAGCTAAACCCAAATCAACCCAATACCTACAAACCATTAATCACAAGCCTTAGCCCCAAAACTTCTCTCTCGAGCAAGTTAAGAACACAAAATTAGAACTGCATTTGCAACTACAATTCATAAATTAAACCTCAGCAAATGATTAAACCCACTGCAATATAGCATTTAAACTAGTAATTAACAATATTCATAAACTAATTCAACCCATAATCACATGATCACACTCCAAGAATATGGGTTTTAGCAAAACATCATAAAAGAGTAAAAACGGTTACCAAATCGATTAGCCATCAACTCGTTAAGAGTAATTAAGCCTTTACATGCTTCTATTTGTAGAAAATTTGAAACCGACTTGCAAAATCTCCAAATTGAGTCTCAAAAAACCTTATAGTCTACTAAGAAACTATCAAAAACTCGAGAGAAAACTTTTCTAAACTAATTCAGCCTTTTTCCCTTGATTGATTCCTTCATAAGTTAACTGTTTAAAATCTAATTTATAGTTGCCAAAAATAAACCACGAAGGGCCATTAGGCGAGCCGCCCTATGCTTTTTCTATCACCTTTTATATGAGTTCTCAGCATCCTCAAGTTTTGTAACTTTGGGCGATCACTTTTTGCATCACGGAACTGCTCGGTGATTCACCGACTGCCCTTTTCTGTCACCGATTTGGTTTCTTCCCTCAGGGCTGGCACACTGGAACTTTAGGCGGTCGAAATATCCACTCGTGGTTCGCGAAGTGCTCTTGGCGATCATCAGGCTTGCCTTTCTTCACTTCTTCAGTTTGTTTTTTTCTTTTTTTCCTGTTAGTGTCCTTTCTTGCTCCTCAATTCATATACCTGAAAATCAAGGCTTTAACATCAGTTTATGGCACAAATTAAGCATTTGAGGACACTAAATATATATAAACAAAGCCACAAATGAGTCCAAATCTCGGACTCATCAAACACCTTCGAAATTTTGTGGATGTATCTGGGCCATTTGTGTTCAAGAATATCTCACAAGAGTCCATAAGGTTGAGGTTATTCGCATTCTCTTTGTTGGGTGAAGCCACAAGGTGGTTTGCAGAATTACAAAACTTTTTTATCACTTCTTGGGAGCAGTTAACTGAAGCCTTCTTGGAGAGGTGAACCTCTACATAAGACATGGTTGCGGTTCCAAAGATTACTCTTGCAATGTCAAACACATGGTGTCCCAAACCAATTGCTGCTTCCATACTATTATTTTTCCCTTCATTCAATCAACAATGGAATGGGTGATCAACTCGTCTAAGGTTGGCTGATGCGACAACCATATGAGCTGGCATCTTTGTTGTTAGTTGACATGACCAAGGTTAACCGAGAATGGCATACTAGGGAGGACTAAGTGTCTTCCCTATGATTGAGCATAAGCAAGGGAAAATTTGAAAAGGAGAATGAGAAAGATGAAAAAATGGACAAAATAATGACCCAACTGAATTTTTTATTTAAACATGTCGTGGGAGGTGCATTGAATTAAGTAAATGCAGTTGGAACAATAGTTGGTAGTGCCCACAGGATGCCAAGTTTGAGGCATTTTACAATGAGGAAGTGCTATATTTTGTAAACCAAATAGGGGGTTCTCACCCTAACTACCAACGACAAGGTGGTCACCATGGTTGGAACAAAGAGCGAGATATATTCCCCTAATGATTGTTCAAGCCCAAAAGAACCAGATGTTCCAAAAGGAAACCAAACCCAGGATATGCTCTCGAGGATCTTCAATAAGGTTCAGGGATGCGACAAGGTGTGGAGGGATTTGAAAAATTACTTCTCCACCTTATCTCAAATAATGACCTCTCATTTAGTATCTATAAGACGGCAGAGTCTCAAATGTGTCTTATCTCCGCTCATCTTAATCCAAGGCAAAAGGGAACATTTCCTATTGACACCATACCCAATGCCAAGAATGATTGTTGAGTCATTGAGAACTATGTCATGCCATGAATTAAATAAAGCGCTTCTTGGGAGGCAAGCCAAGTTTTACTTTCATTTTAATGCTTTCAATAACTTTTGTTGTTAGGGCATGTTGAAATGAAGTCAAAGTGTTGCTAAATTTACCTTAGGCGATACCAAGATCATTTCGACGATCCGCTGAAAACATTGTGCATACTCATCTTGTCCGCCTTTTGAGCTGGAAAAAGGGGACAAGTGTACTTTTAACTTAGGCAATATGAGCTCCAATTAGTGGTCGGCCCATGTACACAATGTGTATTCCGTCATGTTCACCGAATCATCCTTCATAATTGGTATCCGTTCAGGCCTATTCGGTGAGCTTTGACTCCTTCAATGATTCACTGAATGCATTCGGTGACATTAGTCACAGATCGTTGAACGTGCCTAAGATAAAAAGGCCAAGAGTCTTTTCATTTTCAAATAGAAACCCATTCATACCTTTGAATTTTTTTCCCTCCTAAGCTTCCAATATAATATTTTTGTGATTTGAGTGCCTCATTTGTGTGCGTTTGAGTACTTGGAGTGCTTTGGATTGCTTGAATTTGTTACATAACCCTATTTCTCTATTTTTCTTGTGTTCTTCTTGAGACTGGTGATCGATTTATATCTCTCTATTTGTGCCTAAATTTGTGTTTTTCGATATGGGCTAAAGGCCTTTTGAAGCATATTTTTGGTTGATTTAATTGGGTAGTGTTGTATAGATTGTATTGAACTGTGCCCATGTGTTAGATAGTTGAGTTTATGCCAAAAATTGCTAAATTTGATTTTGTTGGTGAAAATTTGAAATTGTGTCCTTATATATGTTGGGTCTGTGATGACTTTCGTATGAGTGAAGTCTTATTAGCCCGGTGTTGTTTCGATCGCATTATTTTTCGCAAAGATAGATGGAGTGGCAACTTTCTTAAGGGAAAACTGTAACTTTGAGTAAATCTTTGTGACATTAGGGGGAAGTCTAAGTACCCATGGGTAAAAAAGCATGTGGGTAGCTTGTAGATTTAATTGGAAGTTGGGCATTGTTGCTTATTATGTTTAGTTTCATGGAAATTGGCACTGGACTTAACACAATCTTTAATGAGTGGTAGATTTACACTCATTTAAGGTCAATTTAGTTCAACAATTAGTGCTCTAAATGTCTAATTATGCCCTATTCTATTAAAATTTTGATGATTTGCGGCTATAAAGGCTAAGGGACAAGGGGAAAATAAATGTTTGAAAGAGTGGCTAAAAATATTAAAAGAAGTCTAAACTCCACATTGTTGATCACCTAACAGGAAGGGTGGATCTCCCAATTTACACGACCTTGCCCAAATTGACAGTGCTTCAAACTTGAAATAATTGAGGCATGTCGATGAACTCAAAGAGGAATGGCAACCCGCCGAATGCAAATGGCGCACTTGCTTACGATCGCAGAAGGTAACATGACTTGGAGAAAAAATGAAGGCTTAAAATTGGAAAAATAAAGGTACTCGGTGATCTGCCAAATGTCAAAGGTAGACTCGATCAAGCTCGGCCATTGAGGTTCAAATGCCTGAATCCTAAAGTAAGAGAAAGATGAGCTAAGGAGCAAATAGTGATCCACTGAATGTGCTCGACGACCTCGACTAACATTGCTGAAATGTTAACTCCGTGAATTTTGGGGAACAATAATAAGCCCAAAGGAGAGAGAAAGAAGAATTCTGAATATTTGGAGTGTGATAAATCTTTTTACAATTTTAGAGAGAGAAAAACTTTACTTAATGAAGAACACTTTTAGTTTTGGGGTTTTCTACTTTGCTTTTAATTTATATAATTTGAAGTTTAACTCAAAGTTGGTGTTTCTTATTATTGCTTAATTTCATGTCACCCATGATTTCTTTCATGAAAGGTATAATTTCTTTGCATTATTTTGATGGGAGGCTAAAATTCCAAAATCGAGGGGTACAATTATGGGGTTGCGTGTTTATTTCATGTAGTGGGTATGTTGTTATCATCTGTTTTAGTGTTGTTCCTACATGAATTTGGGCTAATTATCATGGGGTTAATTTATGGATTAAGGTTTGAAACTTAATACCTACTTATGATCTCTAATTAATTCCCGAAAGAGATTGATTGAAGTGGATAATTATTTTTATACTTGCAATTTAGGATTGATTTATGCAAAATTGCTTGAAAAAGAGATCATGGGTCGGATCTATTTGCCCTATTTATGCATGAAAGAGAGGATAATGTAAGGTATTGGGTTGTTTAGTTATGCACTTAGATAAAACCAAAAGGATATTCTATGAACTAATGCTATGAGATCGAAAGAAGATTAGTGTCATTAAAGATTACCCTATCTATCAATGAGTACTCATCACTATAGAGCAACATAATTTACTCCCATGTTACATCAATTTCAAATCCCGGCACCCCTAGATTCTTTGTTACTCATTTGAATTTATGAAATCTTAGTTTGAATGTGACTCTTGATATCGAAATCCTTTTTCATAAATTTTGTGGAATCATCAACCCATTGTTCATAGTGCTTTAAATGAATTGATTCAAATATAAATATTTTGATTGTATTTTCTCCACTATATCACTCTCTATGGGATTCGACCCTGATTATTAGTTGGGTATTTTTATTGAATATGACTTCTTACTCATTGGATTTGTTTTAGAGAGTAGTTTGAGCATTATCAATGATCAAACGACAAGAGGAGAAAAACTGAGAGTGTAACGAAAGCATAGCTAAGTTGAATGTTCAAATTGACATGCTGTCAAAGAATATCATGGGAAGTGGTACTAAATCTCTTAATTCAATTGATAGAGTCATTGGAGTACAATATTTGGTAGTGCATATAATGAGTAATTCAATCAAGAAGAGGCCAAATGTGGTGTTTCCGGTCAAGTTATCAACAACTTAGCTAAATAAGGTTGGAATGGAAGTAGTGATGCTAGTTGGGAAGATCTTGATTGGTATGAAAGGAGAGAAATATTTGAAGGAAGTGGGTGTGATGGAGGAAAATATGTATCACTTCATGACTTAACAAAAACAAATGGACACCAAATCATTTTGGAAAGTGCTCGGACCGATGAGTTGCTTTCCAAGATTCTAAACATGGTGCAGGGTCTGATATGATATTTCAAGAGGTGAGAAATGATGTCTCAACATTGTCAAATACAATTACTTCCCATTCGTCATCGATTAAACAACTTGAAGATAAGATGGGTCAGCTTGCCGCTATTGTGTATTCAAGTTTAAAGGAAGAATTGGCGGACTATGGGAATGTTGATTCAATGAATGCTAGCTAAGTCAGCCATAGTTACTAGAAGTGGCAAAGTATTACGAAATGAGCCACTATTCATGATCATGGCAACAAGAGTGTGGCTGTTGATCATGAGCCACCATAACAAGTTGAAGTACTATTAGTCAAAGATGATGAAAAGAGTCCACAAACAAGCAACAGTGATGATAATTTCATGGCTCCAACTGTTAATGCCCCAATAAAAATAACTCCTCCTTTCCTCAACATTTAGTGAAGAAAACAATTATGCAAAATTTCAAAAGTTCTTGAGGTATTCAAGCATTTGTCAGTAAATATCCCTTTGATGGATGTGTTGCTTCAAATTCCTGGTTATGCAAAATTTATGAAGGATTTGGTCACAAAGAAGTGGCTAATAGATATGAAGCCATTGAGATACTTCTAACTTGTAGTCCCATCATGACCAACAATTCAATTTTGAAGAAGGATGATCTTGGGGCTTTCAGCGTATTATGTGCCATTGGTGCATGTAAATTTGCCTAGGCTTTATGTGACCTTAGTGCAAGCATAAATATGATGCCACTAGAGGTTTTCAATAAACATGGGCTTGAAGAATCGAAACCGGCTATTATGATGCTATTGATAGCTGATCAATCAGTAAAAAGGCTGGTTTGTGTGGTGTATGATGTTCTAGTTAAAGTAGACAAGTTTGTATTCCCAACTTACTTTGTGGTATTGGATTGCGAAATTGATAATCAAGTTCCCATTATACTTGGTAGTCCATTTTTGGCTACCGACAAGGCATTAGGTTATGTCGAGGGGGAGGGTTGAAAATTGAGGTAATTGAAGAAGAAGTTAACTTCAACATTTGCAAGTCCATGAAGTACCCCAAAAGATATGCATGTGGTTTCTCACTTACACCTAATTGATGAAGCCGTGGCAAGCATCATTGAAGCGGCATAAAGTGGAGAACCATTGGTTGTGATATTTCTTAACTATGATGAAAAAGAGATAACTGAGTATGAAGAGATGGTTACTGCCCTTGCCGGTGTGGGATCCTTCACTTCTATTTCCAATAAGCTTGACATTGATTTGTCAATTGAGAAATGCCACCAAACAATCCCTCCATAATAGAACCCCCAAAATAGGAATTGAAAGTGCTTCCTCCACATCTTCGGTACATTTTTTTTGGGGCTGACAATACATTACCCGTAATAATTGCAAATGACAAAGAAGAATGGCAAGTGAATGCATTGATCAAGGTTTTGAAAAAATACATTAAAGTGTTGGGTTAGTCGATGACGGATATTATGGGAATTTCTCCTAGTGTTTGTACTCATAAAATTAATTTCACCTAAGGTTATAAGCCAACCATAGAGAACTAATGGAGGTTGAATCCTCAAATGCAAGAAGTAGTGAAGAAATAACTCATAAAGTAGCTTGATGGTGGTGTGATTTTTCCTATTGCGGACATCCAATGGGTGGGTCTTGTTCAATGTGTCCCTGAAAAGGGAGGCGTGACAGTAGTCCCAAATGCAAAAAAAAGTACTTCGTTGCTACTCGGTGAGTGACTGGGTGAAGAGTGTGTATGGATTACCAAAAATTAAATTTATGGACCGAGAAAGACCATTCCCTATGCCCTTCATTGACCAAATGCCTTATTGTCTTGTGGGAAAAGAGTTGTATTGCTTCTGATATGGTTATTCGGGCTACAATTAGATCTCTATAACACAGGAGGATCAAGAAAAAACCACATTTACTTGTACTTATGGGACATTTTCCTTCAAGCGGATTCTCTTTGGGTTGTGAAATACACTGGCAACTTTCCAAAGGTACATGTTCTCTATATTTTCTGATATGGTGGATGAGTCTATGGATGTTTTTATGGATTATTTATCCGTTGTTGGAGATTCATTTGAAGAATGCTTGAACAATTTGGGTAAAAGTATTGCAATGGCACGTTGAAACAAATTTGGTCATCAATTAAGAAAGTTGAAACATCAAGGTAATGGAAGGAATAGTCCTTGGGCTTAAGGTTTTTGGAAAATGGATTGAGGTTGACCAAGCTATGATCGAAATTATTTCCCTGTTGCCTCCCCCTATTTTTGTGATAGGTGTAAGGATTTTCCTAGGCCATGCTTGATTCTACTGGGGATTCAAAAAGGGTTTCTCTATGGTGGTTGTTCCTTTGTTTCGTTTGCTTGAAAAGGATAGTGTAGTTGATTTTGATGCGAGAAGAGAAAAAACTTTTGTGAACTTGAAAGAAAAACTTTTCTTAGACCCTAGCACATTAGCACCTGATTGGAGTCTTCCATTTGAAATGATGGGTAATGCAAGTGGAGTAGCTTAAGACACTATTCTTGGGAAACGTAAGAATAAAATTTTAATCCCATTTACTACTCCAACAAGACACTAAATTGTGCCCAAATGAAATATACAATGACAGATCAAGAGTTTCTAGCCGTTGTGTATGATTTTGAAAAAAATTAGAGCATACTAGTTAGGTACCAAAGTTGTAGTGCATATTGATCACGAACCCTTCTGTTACCTGATGGAAAAGAAAGAAGCTAAACCTAGATTGATTTGATTGGTACTTTTTTTAGGAGTTTTATTTCGAATTCAAGGATATCAAAGGTTCTGTAAATCAAGTGGCAGACCATCTATCAAGGTTGGAATCAAGTGTTGCCTTGGCGGAAGAACTAGACATCAATGGTTTTTTCCCTTATGAGCTAGTGATGAGGATCTGTCAAACCTCAATGCAATGGTATGTCGACAATGAAAATTTTATAGTGTGTGGATTGATGCCCGGAGGATTGAACAACTATCAAAAGAAGAAGTTCACAATTTATGTTAAGAAATATGTTTGGGATGAACCATGCATCACCCACGGGTGGGCATCATGGAGGAATCCAAACTTCTTCAAAGGTTTTGCAATGCGAATATTATTGGCCTACATTGTATTGGGATGCACATGCTTTTTGTAAAATTTGTGTGCAATGAAAAATGCAAGGGAGTAATCAAAGAGACATGATCTGCCTCTTTCACAAATTCTTACAGTTGAACCTTTTGATGTATGGGGGATTGACTTCATGAGACCATTCGTTAGCTCCTTTGGAAACAAATACATCTTAGTGGTTGTAGATTATGTCTCAAAGTGGGTAGAAGTAGTGGCTTTAGCTAATAATGAAGGGAGAAGTGTCACTAAGTTCCTAAAGAGGTACAATTTTATAAGGTTTGGTACGCCAAGTGCTATTATAAGTGATGGCGGTTCCCATTTCAGTAATCGCCAATTTGAAGTACTCTTGTCCAAGTATTGGGTAAAGCAAAAATTTTCCACACCATACATAATCGGAAAATGAAGAACATATTGGCCATAAAAGTGAATATCAATCGCAACGGTTGAATTAGCAAGCGCTATGATGAGCTGTTGGACTATTGGACAACTTTCATGTCCCCTATTGGTAGTTCCCCATACAACTTAGATTTTGGGAAGGCCAATCACTTGCCTATTGAATTAGAGCATAAAGTATTATAGGCTTTGAAGAGGGTCGACTTAATTTGTGATATGTCTTCGAGAAACTATGTTGGCCAACTTCTTTAATTAGATGAATTTCACTTAAAGGCATATGAGAGCTCTGCACTCTACAAAGAGAAAGTCAAACATTGGCGTGACGCCAAAATTTGACACAAGGAGTTTTGGGTAGGTGAGCAAGTTCTACTTTTCAATTCAAGGTTCAAACATTTCCCTGGAAATCTAAAATCATAGTGGACTTGGTACGTACAATGTGACTAGAATGTATGGTAATGGGGGGATTGATATCAAAGATGCTAAGTGTTTCAAATTCAAGGTCAACGACCAATGGTTGAAAGTCTATTTTGGTGAAGGTTGTTATGTGAGAGTTATTGAAGTGCCGCACTTTGACGATGCTTGAGAGCATGTCCATGTGGCGTCGTGGCGTTAAACTAAGTGCTTCTTATGAGGAAACCCAAGTTTTAGTAGCTTTCATTATCTTTGTAACTTATGCAGGGATGGAAAATGACTATAGTAGGAGTGGTGACATAGTCGGTGATTTACCAAACCTAGTGAGCTAAGTTCTCTTTAGCTCGCCTTTGGAGAAGCTCTAGCTGATGGAAGTCCTATAAAATTATGAGAGATAAACTTTTGCGATGAAGGTCATGATTCAGTGATGCGTCGATGTATTTCAGTGATCAATATCTAATTTTCCCAACAAGTCAATGATTTTATGATTGCCACATGCATAGTCAGTAAGCTTGACCCTTTCTGTGATTCGTCGACCCAGTCGGCGATTTTCAGCCTCCCTTAACCTAATTGGCAACTTGAAAAGCTTTTATCTGACATGAGTCACTCAGCCTATTCCTATATTTTTTCATTGTTTTCAATAAGGATGCTCTTTGTTTTTTTTTGGTGGGGTTAGAGGCACCTGTGATGCCTACCCTGAGGCTATTTTTCTACATTTAGATAGTGTTAGCTTATTTTTTGTCTCTCAATAAAATAAATGCCTTCTGAGTTTTAAAATTGTGATTGCGATTGTGAAATTATTGAAATTGGTTGTGAAGTCATTGTTGATATTCGAGGATCGATTTTGTTCAATGCCTCAAATGTCATTGTTGATATTCGATAATCAGTTTTGTTCAATATTGATACCTGAATGGTACTCTTAATGAGATATGTGTTTGTGTTTATGTGGTAAGAAGAAATTGGTGTGGCTTTACTTTTGAATGATCTTTTTTATTCTTGTGTTGATTAGTTGTGTGTTGATGTGGGCATTGCAATGAACATCGCATGAAGCTTCTTAATTTTGTAGATCTGTGATAAATAATTGTGTTTGAAGTACCATGTGTGGCGAGGTCTTACTTAAACACATGCTTGTTGATTCTTAGAATTTTCCTTGTGATTCTAATAATCTTTCCTTGGGGAATGTAAGAAGTGATCTTGGGCATAAATTTAAGAGGGAACCCGAATTTCATACCTTGTGTGACTACCTTGTGAGGGTTTGCGATAATCTTGGCACCATTTGGGCCTAAACCATTTGTTGTCCACCTTGTTGAAACTTCTTGAGCCAAAGATTTCCCAAACTTTTCACCCATAAATCCTTTTCTGAGAATTGGTATGTTTGAATAGAAAACTTAGGCCAAAAGACTACGTTGGGGTGTTGAACGGAAGGGAGAAAGAAAGTCAAGTGAAAAGGAAGAAAGAAATTGAGAATCAACCTTGAGATTCCAGCAAAAAGAAGGAACCCCTCCTTAACCCTTCCTTATAAAAAAAAGAAAAAATTTGTGTGTGAACAAAAGTATGAAAATGAAAGGAAAAATAAGATTGTGATGAAATAAAATGGGTGTCTCATAAATTGAGTGGAGAATTGAGGTTTGAGTCTCCAAGTGAAAAGAGTGAAAAAAATGTGAGAAGAGGTGAAGATGAGTACAACAATTCTTTGAAAAGGTAAAGTCTTTAAGCCAAATTAGCCATATCCTAACCTCATCTCCATTACAAGCCTAAAAAGACCTTTGAGATCTTGCGTAAATTGAGTTGTGTGATGATTGGAAAATATGGGCAAACCTATGGGATGAAACTCACATGTATTTCTCTTACGGAGAGTGAGAGTTATATTGATTCCTAATTTCTTTTTTTATGTGGTTTGTGAGATCTGGGAATCATTTTTGCTGTGAGGGCACTTGAATGGTTTTTTAAATATATGGTTCTACATTAGAAGGGAGCACTAGTGAGCTTATGTTATGATTGATACTGGCTAGTATTCATTTGAAGCTTCTTGAGCATGATTGAGATAGTTCATATTCTTGTTAGTAGTTTTGTGATGGAACTTGCATCTCTACTCACATTGAGAGTTGTTGTAGACACCCTTTTTGAACTGATTGTGTTCTAGGTCTACTTGAGGAAAAAAAATTGATGTTGGGGGTTTTGATGAGTTTTTGTTTTCCACTCATTTAAGGCCTTTTTAGTTCAACAAATAGTGTCCTGAATGCTTATTTATGTCCTTATCTGATGACATTTAGATGTTTTTCAACTATAAAACCGAATGTAGAAGAAAAGGACGAAATCACACAAAGAGAGGCAAAATATGTTGAAATAAATTGAAAATCCCAAGCTAAAGATCACAAAAGGAAAAAGGTGAATTGCCAAATAGGTTGATACTCACTGAAATTGAAAGTGTTCGATGAGAAAATACCAAGTTT
This sequence comes from Solanum etuberosum, assembly GCA_029582245.1. Taxonomy (NCBI): domain Eukaryota; kingdom Viridiplantae; phylum Streptophyta; class Magnoliopsida; order Solanales; family Solanaceae; genus Solanum; species Solanum etuberosum. The sequence goes on along the minus strand of JAJONR010000489.1, from coordinate 39,096 downwards.
GGTCGGTGGAAAATGAATGCATCAGCGATTCACAGAATGTGAAAAGTTGAGCTCAAATACCATGGCCAAAGTTGAAAGACTTATGATTTAGAATGAAGGTCGAACTAGGCGAACAAGGTAGAAATCGGTGAGCCGCAACCGTGAAAGGTGGACTCCATCGAGTTCACTAACTGCGGTTCAAACACATGAAAGCCTGAAGTTGAGAAAGAGCCAACTGAAGGATAGAACGACGATTCGCCGATCGTGTTTGGTGAGCCTGATAATGTTGCCGAATGGGACGTAAAAGGAATTTTTCGGATAAATTTTTGGGGAAAGTATTAATAGTCCCAAGGAGAGAAAAGATGTATCTTTTTACCTATTTTAATTTTCTAGTATTAAGATATAGCTTTTTCTCTACTTTATCTTAGTTTGAGGTTTTTGAAAAATTTTGTAATTGGTATTTGAGGGTTCAAATTAAAGTGGGTATTGAAGATTGTTGCATATCCTCAACTTATTAATGGCTTAAAACATCATGGGTATAATGTTTTTCCTTTTTGAGATGTGTGGCTAAAACCGCCAAATTCTAGGGGTTTGATTATGGGGTTGGGTGTTGATGTAATTTTGTAGGTCTTGTGTCTTTCTTTGTTTTATTGATGTTCATCTTAGTCCAGATCTTCGATTCATACACAAAAGGGATGAATTGAAGTGGGTAAATAGCTTGATGCTTGCAATTTAGGTTTGATTTCTATAGTGTGTTTGGAAGAGAAATTTTTGTTCCATTCTAGTTGCAAAATCTAGTCGAAAGAGAGGTTTCAGTAAGATATTGGGTTGATTTGTAATAAAAAGATATGAGACCGAAAGGATATTCTATGATACAATGCTTTAAGATTGAAAGAAGATTTGTGTCATTGAAGATTACCCAGCGTGTCCTTGTTTGTCTAGCATTCTTGAGCAAGCTCCTAGACCCCACACCTCTAGACTGTCTTTTTTTTTGTAAACCCCTATTTTTTGTTAAATTTCATCAATTGCTACCTAAATACGTTGAGTAAATTTAGTGGAATTAACCATCAATTTTCCCTTATTGCTACAATTAATTTATTTTGCACATTTAATTTCATAATTGAATTCTTCGCATTATGTCAATCCTTGTGGTATTCGACCCCGACTCTTTTCTTGGATATTTTTATAGCTAACAATCGCTTATTATTTTAATTTGAGCATTATCACTCAGCCACCACTCTGACCGGCTATTGCTCTACATCTACAAAAAAGCCATTGCTCCACTTCTGATAGTTCTTGGGGGCATGCAGCAGGTCCCAAATGTAGTTTTAGTACCAACACTAGTACCAGCACCAAGGCTAAAAAATATGCATGCACCGAAGGCACCTCGGGCCCAAGTACCACCAGGGGTTGCCTAACCCATAAATGCAACCGAAGTTATGCCGCTAGAGGAGCAAAAAATGCTCAGAGTATTCTTGAGGCTTTCACTTCCGATATTTTTTAGGGTTGTGGGTGTGGATGCCCACGAGGTTTTGACTACTTGCTGAGAGTGGCTTTATACCTTTGAACTAGTGGAGTTGAGAGGAGCCGACTGCACTACGCATCACTTAGATGGATTAACAAGATAATGGTGGCGTATCTTTATTTAGACCAGAACAACTGGGTCTCCACGGTATTTTGGACTATGTTTTCTGAGGCCTTCCTCACCAGGTTCATCCCTTGTAGCATCAAAGATCATCTCCAGGATTAGTTCTCTTGGCTGGAGTGTGGTTCCATGACTATGTCAGAGTATGAGGTGAGGTTGCACATGCTCTCCCGCAATGCTACTATAATTATACCAATTGTTGAGGATAGTGTTTGATGTTTTGTACATGGGTTGAAACTTAGCTGCGGATTGTCACTCAATGTATGGTTTATGTGGGTCGTTCCTTTTTTGATGTTGTTAAACACAACCACACTATTGAGCATCTACGTCGTGAGGCCCAAGTGGGCAGCGATAAGAGAGCTAGTTATGAGAGTAGCTAGAATGGGTCCGGATCTTGGTCCAGAGATACTTATAATAGGACTTGACAACACTTTCTGCAGGGTCAGCCCTGTCAGTTTGTTGAAGTCTTATTGCAGACTTCAGAGGGTAACCGGTATAGACGGAGTAAGGTTGGCTCTGTTTTAATGACCTCCAGGTCATTTCTGTGTTGATTTCGTTGTTCATCATTTAGAGCTTTTGTATATTAACCCCAGGTCAATTATGAATTTTTGGGACTAACAATTTGGTCTCCTAGTCACTTATTTGGGTTTTTTTTAGTGTTAGCGTTTGGTCACAATATGGTTGCCCACCCCGAGCCCCTAACCTAGTTAGAAATAATGTTGATGTCACAAAAAACCAAAGCTCAACACACCCCACATGGGCAAGTGTTTTCTACTGTAGATCACCAGGCTCGTGATAATAGTTTTATAAGAAGGATGTTTTGCATGGACGAGCTGCAATTCTATATTGGAGGCCTTCCTGTCACTGTGGATGAGATGACAACACTAGCTAAGTACTATCCACTAAGAGACAATTTTATGTAAATGTGTTGTATGTTTCTGGTGTTTTAAGAGCCACCTGTTATAGATAAGGTCATTGTAGATTAGGAGGAGGATGATGATGAGCATAATGATTCTATTATGGTCTTAATGGTTGTGGATGATGCCACAAATGTGGCACATGCTCATGATGCCGACGATTTTAGAGGCATATGAGACTTTTTATTTACCTCTATACTAATCATTTGTTTTGTTGAACTGGGAACAATACATTTTTCAAGTGTGGGGTCGGAGATACACTTTCGTATTAATCGATTACTACTTTACCGAGTCTTCATTTTGTAGGTTGGGTTCCTCAACTCTTTTTGTTGTTTTCTTGAGGATAGTCCTATTGAATTGAGTAGGATTTTTTTTTTGTTATATTTGATCAGTTTAGTATTAGTGTCATCGTAGAAGTGATTGTTCCCGATGATTTATTGATGACGACTGTCTTAAGGGAAAACTAGTAAGGTTTGTAGATGTACACACCCGACCTTTGGTGCTCGGAAACTTCTCTTAGAAGTTAACTAGGCACCATGGATAGAGCCTACTTTAACATGCAATGTAATGACAAGAGTAACCATGAGAGACACATGAGTTCTCTTATTTGCCTCCGACAAGATAGAATTGGGCTTAATTATGTTGCAATCACTTGTTGTATTGTATAGGCATGCTGTCTACTTATCTTTGTGTGTTTCTAATAGTTCAATGTGTGGATAGTATTGCCTTGTTTCTACATAAATCATCATCTATCACATGCCCAACATGTGCTTTACTAGTAACTTGTATGAATTGAGGTGTATGATTGAGGCATTTCTTTGCATAACCAGTTAAATTATCTTTCGTGCCTCCATAATATTATTTGTAGTGAAGCCGCTTTGAGCTCTTTAGCCTATAATTTTTTTGATTAGCAGCATGATAATTCAAATCCCTTTTGGTGATACCATGTCATTCTCTGATCCAAATATTGATCCTTAATGCACTTTGTAGTGAAACAATGGTTTCACAAATGATAGAGTGAAGCAATGAGAAAAATATTTTGTGGTGAAGAGAATATTTAGGTTGATAGACCCCAGTATGTGATTGCATAAATATTTACTATATTTGCAAAACAAAAACCATGATATCTTGAAAGAAAACAACATTGCTAGCAAGTACTTGTTTCTCGAGATGGTGAAAACTACATAATGAGAAAAGGTTGATTAAGAGGTGCGAGAGAAAGAAGCAAAAAGTGGTTTAAAATGTCCCAATATTAAAACAAGTGATTAAGCAGAAAATAACTAATTCTATCCTAAATATATCCTCCCTATCCTTAAGAAAACATTACAACCAAGTTAAGTGCTCCTAATTCCATAAATGAATGCATTGTCAAAGTTAACGTACACTAATGGCAAGCCTATGGCATGTTGTAAAATGTGGAAACATCTTTTGTGAGAGTGAGAGTTTTAAATTCTGAAATTTAGCTTTGTTGAAGTTTAAATTGTTTTAACATGACTTATGTTGAAAGAAAAGGCTATACCAAATAGTGAGGGAACTAATGATGCATGTGTGGATGTAATTTTTTTTTTGTGTTCATACATGGTTGCATTGTTCTTGTTGAAATTGAAAAGTGTCGATCATTGATGTCACGCCCCGAGGCTACACCCTTGACGTAACACGGGACCTAAGATCACGAGTGACCCCAAGCTAACCTTGTGTCTTGCATATCAGAAGTGTAACACCCATATCCTAGACAGACCAAAAATGCAGATTTCAGAAGTTGCAGGTGCAACCCACGGTTGCCACCCACGGTCCGTCCTGGTGGTCGGTGGCTCACCACCTGTAGCCACTACCAGAAAAGGGCCAGGAAATCCAGCTAAGTCTGGACCTACGCCAGGACCTACGGACCGTAGGTCAGACCACGGTCCGTGGTCCAGAGCGTAGGTCAGACCCCCAGTTTTCAGCCCCAGACGTCGAACGATGGTTGACCAGCACGAACCGTCGGTCAGTCCGTCGGTTGACCCCAACAACTTTTAAGTCAGGGGTCTTTTGGTCATTTCCCTATGCATTGGACCCCTAAACTACGTGGTTTAACTCCTCAACTACGTAGTTTTTGTCAGTTTTAGCCTAGTGACTAAATTAGAACTTACCCAAGTAAACTCATTCTCCTAAAATTCATTAAGTTGAACGAGAGGAAGGAGAAAGAGTCGACCAAGCCCTAGTTCAAGAACACAACAAGTTTTCATCAGTTCTCACCCCGAAATCGAAAGATTTCTCTGTGGAATTCGTCAACAGGTATGTGGGATTTCACTAGTGGGTTCCTTTCACCCATTAGGTCCATAGAATTCAGTCAGATTCTTGATTCCCTTCATATTATCTAGACCTAGGGTTTCTAGAATTTCAGCAGATCAGTGTAAATTAGTTAATTTAATGTTCCTTATCAGATTATCATGATTTTAGTATTGTTTTGCATAGATTCTTGCATAAACTCAGAACCCTAGCTATGTAGTTCTTTTAGTTCATGAATTACACATGCTAGGTCAGTTATTTCACATATACATGCCTCCGATTCGAATGTTTCATTATCAGTACATTAATGTTGCATTTTTAGTTAGCATGTCAGTATTTTGAGCTATCTAGTATTACAAAAATTCAGTCATAATGTGTTATTTACATAATCAGTTGGGAGTAGACTTAATACCGAGTTGGACTAGGGTTCAGCGTACCCGAATAGTCCCAGAACTACATGCCCCCATAGGTTTATAAGTCCCCTCTGTGGCATTACATTTTAGTGATCACGCCAGTCATGCCTCTATACCTTTGGTAGGGTATATTGGGTCCTCTGTATGGGGCGTATACATCGGACTCCACATTTAGCTCATGTAGTTTTATGTCGGTTATTAGTAACTCCCTCACAATCAGATTCTATTACATTGAGCATGTTATCAGTTACAGTCAGATTTCAGTCTCAGCATCTTATAAACTTGGTCATTGCATTCAGTTAGTTCATGTTCAGTATTCTGAGTATAGTACCATGCTTATATAATATCATTGCTTAGATATACACTTTGTTCAGTTATGTTATTATTCAGCTTTACTCTATCATGCATGCTCAGTACCTATCAAGTACTAATGCATACTCTGCGCTACATCTTCTTGTGATGTAGGTTTAGGTTCTCAGCTTCCAGATCACACATAGATCGGTTCCCGATCTTCAGCTCAGCAGTATTAGTGGTGAGTCCTCATTCTCCGAGGATGACAGACATGGTTCCTTTTCTTTTAGTCTTAGTTTCAGTTTTTGCTAGATTTAGCTGGGGCATGTCCCAGCACTTCTAGTCAGTTAGAGGCTATTTTCAGACATAGTTAGAATCAGCTTTAGCATTTGAGTTTGACCTTTCAGTTGTTGTTAAACTCTCAGTTTTATTAATTCAAATAGTTTATGGGTATTCCCCATCATTTCAGTTCATCTGATGATTTAGCTTCCGCACAATATTTCTTTACTTCAGTTTATTTAGTATGCTTATGATATGCCAGCTCAGGGTTAGCTTGGGGTCACTTGTGATCCTAGGTCCCAGCTCAGCGTCCTGGGGGTAGCTCGGGGCGTGACAAACTTGGTATCAGAGCATTAGGTTTAAGGGTCCTAGGATGTCTAAAAAGCGGCACTAAGTACAGTCCTTTTCATGGGTGTGAAGTGCACCACATCTAATGAAAGGAAAGCTACAAAGTGTTTTAGGAAAACCTCACTTTCTTGATATTATTATCGTGCGTGGGTATGATCTACCTTATAACTCATCGTTATGCATTTTTGATCATGCCTTCTCGTAGAGCTAACGCAAGGAATGCTAATGCAACTCCTCTAGTCACAGATCATGAAGTTTCGAATGCAGAGTTTCAGAACGCTATCCAACTATAGGCTCAGAGTGTGACTAACCAGAAGAACCAGCAGGTTCCAGCTCCTACAAATGCTAATGTTGGGTCAGCTGTAGCTAGAGTTCGTGATTTTGTTAGGATGAATCCGCCTGAGTTCTTAGGATGGCAGATTGGTGAGGATCCCCAAAACATCATAGATGAGGTCAAAAAGATCTTTGTAGTGATGCAAGTGACAGGTAATGATAGGGTAGAGTTGGCATCCTATCAGCTTAAGGATGTAGCTCATATATGGTATACTCAATGGAAAGAGAACAGGGGTACAGATGCAGCTCCTATCACTTGGGAATGCTTTAGTGAGACTTTTCTGGACAGGTTCTTCCCAAGGGAGTTGAGGGAGGCGAAAGCTCAGGAGTTCATGAACTTGAGACAAGGTAGCATGTTAGTCCAAGAGTTAGGACTCAAGTTCACCCAATTCTCCAGGTATGCTCCTTACATGGTTTCCGATTCCAGGGCTCAAATGAACAAGTTTCTCAATGGAGTGTCAGACTTGGTGAAAATAGAGTGCAGAAATGCTATGTTGCTGGATAATATGAACATCTCTAGGATTATGACCCATGCTCAGCAGGTTCAGGGAGATAAGCTTAGGGAACAGGCTAAGGACAACAAAAAATCTAGAACAGGTAACTATGAGTGCTATCAATAGAAATCGGGTGGTGGAAATCGCTCTCAGTTTCAGCAGAAATCTTCAGTCCCAGCACCTTCATCAGCTAGTGCTCCATCTTCCAAGTTCCGACAGGATCAGAAAGGTAGGGTATCAAGCTCTAAGTCTCAAGGGAGTGTTTCAGGTAACAAAACCTACCCATCTTATCCTAAGTGTGGTAAGAACATTCCGGGCGAATGTCTTGCAGGAAAGGAATGATGTTTTGGGTGTGGTCAGACTGGTCACAGGTTGAGAGATTGTCCTTCTTCTAAGCAGGGTCAAGGAGGTAATAATGGTAGAGCTCAGTCCACAACTTCAGCACCACTAGCAGGTCGCCCGACTCTGCAGGGTAACTCATCTGGTACAGGTGGCGGTCAGTGCCAAAACAGGTTGTATGCTCTTCAGGCTCGCCAGGATCAGGAAGATTCTCCTTATGTAGTTACTGGTACGTTACGAGTCTTTAACATAGATATTTATGCTTTGTTAGATCCAGGGGCTACTCTTTCTTTTGTAGGTCCTTCTATAGCAGTCAAATTCGATGTTAGTCCAGAAACTCTCTCAGAACCCTTCTCAATCTCTACTCCAGTTGGTGACCCAGTTATAGCTAGATGGGTATACAAAAATTTCCCTATCACAGTCTCTCAGAAAATCACCTTAGCAGATCTTGTAGAGTTAGAAATGGTAGATTTCGATATCATTCTAGGCATGGATTGGTTACATTCCTGTTATGCCTCAGTCGATTGTAGAACTAGGATTGTTCGTTTTCAATTTCCAGACGAACCAATCTTAGAATGGAAGGGTAGTATCTTAGCACCTATGGGTTGATTCATTTCTTACCTTAAGGCTAGAAAGATGATCTCTAAGGCTTATCTCTATCATCTTGTTCGGGTTAAGGATTCAAGCTCCGAAACCCTAAATCTTGAGTCAGTTCCAGTAGTTAATGAGTTACCAGAAGTGTTTCCAAAAGATCTTCCCGGAATTCCTCCCGAAAGGGAAATCGACTTTAGAATTGATCTCCTTCCAGATACCCAACCTATTTTTATTCCTCCTTACAGAATGGATCCAGCCGACCTTAAGGAATTGAAAGAGCATTTGAAAGACCTTTTAGATAAGGGCTTCATCAGACATAGTATTTCTCCATGGGGTGCACCAGTGTTATTCGTGAAAAAGAAAGACGGTTCTCTCAGAATGTGCATTGACTATCGGCAGTTAAACAAAGTCACAATAAAAAATAAGTACCTTATCCCCAGGATTGATGACTTGTTTGACCAACTTTAGGGTGCTAGTCTTTTTTTGAAGATAGACCTCAGATCCAGTTATCATCAGCTCAGAGTCAGAGATAGTGACATTCCAAAAATAGCCTTCAGAACTCGGTATGGTCATTATGAATTTGTAGTTATGTCATTTGGACTAACCAATGCTCCTGCAGCTTTCATGGATTTGATGAACAGACTGTTCAAGCAGTATTTGGACTTGTTTGTTATCGTCTTTATTGATGATATCCTCATTTACTCTAGGAATGAGGAAGAACATGCGACTCATTTGAGGGTTTTTCTACAAACTCTCAATGAGCACCAGTTGTTTGCTAAATTTAGCAAATGTGAGTTTTTGTTGCAATCAGTTGCTTTCCTCGGGCATATAGTATCTAGCGAAGGGATCCGAGTGGATTCTCAAAAAATAGAAGCAGTGAAACAATGGCCGAGACCTACCTCTCCTACAGATATCAGATGTTTCTTAGGTCTAGTAGGTTATTACAGAAGGTTCGTGAAAGGATTTTTATCCATAGCTTCTCCATTGACTAAGTTGACTCGGAAGAAGTTTAAGTTTCAGTGGTCAAATGATTGGGAGAAGTGCTTCGCAGAACTGAAAACTAGGTTGACTACAACTCCTGTTTTGACTCTACCAGAGAGTTCAGATGGTTATGTTATCTATTTTGATGCGTCCAGAGTCATCCTAGGTTATGTGTTAACGCATCGAGGTAAGGTTATAGCTTATGCTTCTAGACAGCTTAAGGTGCATGCAAAGAATTATCCGACTCATGACCTCGAGCTTGCAGCAGTGGTGTTTGCCCTAAAGATTTGGAGACATTACTTGTATGGTGTTCCCGTAGATGTGTTCACAGACCATAAAAGCCTTCAGTATGTGTTCACCCAGAAAGAGTTGAATCTTAGCCAGAGGAGATGGCTTGAATTCCTCACGGACTATGACATAAATGTGCTTTACCATCTTGGTAAGGCCAATTATGTAGCAGATGCTCTTAGCAGACTATTTATGGGTAGTGTAGCACATGTTGAGGAAGGAAGAAAAGAACTAGCAAAGAATGTTCATAGGCTGGCTCGCTTGGGATTTCGCCTTATGAGCATATCAGATGATGGTGTAACAGTTCAGAATGGGTCAGAATCTTCATTGGTAGCGGAGGTTAAGGAAAAGCAAGACAGTGATCCGATATTGCTTCAACTAAAGGGTGCAGTTCATCAGTAAAGAGTGAAGGTTTTCTCCCAAGGGGGAGATGGTGTGCTTCGCTATCAGGGTCGATTATGTGTTCCTAAGGTGGGTGAGTTGAGACAGCAGATTCTTACAGAAGCCTATAACTCCAGGTATTCTACTCATCCAGGCGCCAATATAATGTACCTTGATCTGTGGGAAGTCTTTTGGTGGAATGGCATAAAGAGGGATATAGCAGATTTTTTGGCTAAGTACCCCAATTGTCAGCAAGTGAAGGTAGAACATCAGAAACCAGGGGGTATGACTCAAGAGATCAACATTCCTACTTGGAAGTGGGAAGTGATCAACATGGACTTCATTACAGATTTACCTCGTACTCGCAGACAACATGACTCCATTTGGGTGATAGTTGATAGAGTCACTAAGTCTGTGCGCTTTTTGGCTGTTAGGACTACACACTCGGTGGAGGACTACGCCAAGCTTTAAATTAATGAGATAGTCAGGTTGCATGGGGTTCCTTTGTCTATCATATCAGATAGAGGTCCTCAGTTTACCTCTCATTTCTGGAAGTCATTTAAAAAAGGTCTTGGTACTCAGGTTAATCTTAGCACAACGTTTCATCCCCAGACGGATAGTCAGGCAGAGCGTACCATTTAGACCTTAGAGGACATCTTGAGAGCTTGTGTGATTGACTTCAAGGGTAGTTGAGATGATCACCTTCCTATTATAGAGTTCAACTACAATAATAGCTACCATTCCAGTATTCAGATGGCCCCTTATGAGGCATTGTATGGGCGTAGATATAGATCTCCAGTTGGTTGGTTTGAAGTAGGTGAAGCAACCTTGATAGGGCCAGATTCAGTTCATGATGCTATGGAAAAAGTGCAGCTCATCAGAGATAGATTTAAGACAGCCCAGAGTCACCAGAAGTCCTATGCAGATGTAAGGAGAAGGGACTTGGAATTCCAAGTTGATGATTGAGTTTTCCTAAAAGTGTAACCTATGAAGGGGGTGATGAGATTTGTCAAGAAAGGGAAGCTCAGTCCCAGATATGTAGGCCCTTACACGATCTTGAAAAGAATTGGTAAAGTGACTTATGAGTTAGAGCTACCCGCAGAACTAGAAGCAGTGCATACGGTCTTTCACATTTCGCTATTGAAGAAGTGTGTGGGTGATCCAGCATCCATATTACCTTTAGAGAGTGTGGCTGTTAAAGATAGTCTCATTTATGAGGATGTGCCAGTTGAGATTCTTGACCGTCAGGTTAGAAGGTTGAGAAACAAATAAGTTGCTTCAGTTAAGGTTTTGTGGAGGAGTCAATCCGTAGAGGGAGCAACTTGGGAAGTAGAAGCAGCCATGAAGGCCAAGTATCCTCATCTCTTTCCTTTCCATTCCATTCCAGCTTGAGGTAATAGTTCCTCTTCAGTTTTTCAGTCATTTGTGCGCAAATTCAGTCTTAGTATGATGTTTCTTCAGTTTGTACTTGCATTTTCAGTGTATTTGCATGTCCTTGGAACTCAGTTCAGTCAGAAATCAGTTTCTAGAAATTTATGGTAGGGTTTGCAGCTCTTTCCCTCCATCTTCAGCTAGTTTAGTCTTCATTCGAGGACGAATGTTTGCAAGGTGGAGATATGTAACACCCCGTATCCTAGACAGACCAAAAATGCAGATTTCAGAAGTTGTAGGTGCAACCCACGGATCGTAGGGTGACCCACCGTCCGTCCTGGTGGTCTGTGGTTCACCACCTGTAGCCACTCCTAGAAAAAGGCCAGGAAATCCAGCTAAGTTTGGACCTACGCCAGAACCTATAGACCATAGGTCAGACCACGGTCCGTGGTCCAGAGCCGTAGGTCAGACCTCCAGTTTTAGGCCCCAGACGTCGAACGAAGGTTGACCAGCACGGACCATCGGTCCATCCACGGTCCGTAGGTCAGTCCTTCGGTTGACCCCAACAGCTTTTAAGTCAGGGGTCTTTTGGTCTTTTCCCAATGTGTTGGCCCCCTAAACTACGTCGTTTAACCCCTAAACTACGTAGTTTTGGTCAGTTTTAGCCTAGTAACTAAATTAGAACCTACCCAAGTCAACTCATTCTCCTAAAATTCATCAAGTTGAACGAGAGGAAGGAGAAAGAGTCGACCAAGCCCTAGTTCAAGAACGTAGCGAGTTTTCATCTGTTCCAGCCCCAAAATTGAAAGATTTCTCCGTAGATTCTTTCATAAACTCAGAACCCTAGCTATGTAGTTCTTTTAATTCATGAATTACACATGCTAGGTCAGTTATTTCAGATATCCATTCCTCAGATTTGAATGTTTCATTATCAGTACATTAATGTTGCATTTTCAGTTAGCATGTCAGTATTTTGAGCTATCCAGTATTACAGAAATTTAGTCATTTGTTATTTACATAATTAGTTGGGAGTAGACTTAATACCAAGTTGGACTAGGGTTCAGCGTACCCGAATAGTCCCAGAACTATGTGCCCCCATAGGTTTAGAAGTCTCCTCTGTGGGCATTACATTTTAGTTATCACGCCACTCGTGCCTCTATACCTTTGGCAGGGTATATTGGGTCCTCTCAATGGGGCGTATACATCGGACTCCACATTTAGCTCATGTGGTTTTACGTCGATTTTTAGTAGCTCCCTCATAGTTAGATTCTATTGCATTGACCATGTTATTAGTTATAGTCAGATTTCAGTCTCAGCATGTTATAAACTTGGGCATTGCATTCAGTTAGTTCATGTTCAGTATTCTCAGTATAGTTCCATGCTTATATCATATCATTGCTCAGTTATATGCTTTGTTTAGTTATGTTATTATTCAGATTTACTCTATACTGCATGCTCAGTACCTTTAATGTACTGACGCATACTCTGCGCTACATCTTCTCGTGATGTAGGTTCAGGTTCTCTGCTTCCAGATCACGCATAGGTCGGTTCCCGATCTTCAGCTCAACAGTATTAGTGGTGAATCCTCATTCTCAGAGGACGACAAACATGGTTCCTTTGCTTTTAGTCTTAGTTTCAGTTTTTGCTAGATTTAGCTAGGGCATGTCCCAACACTTCTAGTCAGTTAGAGGCTATTTTCAGACATAGTTAGAATCAGCTTTAGCATTTGAGTTTGACCTTTCAGATTTTGTTAAAGTCTCAGTTTTATATATTCATATAGTTTGTGGGTATTCCCTATCATTTCATTTTATCTCATGATTTAGCTTCCCCACAGTATTTCTCTACTTTAGTTTATTTAGTATACTTATGATATGCCAGCTCAGGGTTAGCTTGGGGTCAATCATGATTCTAGGTCCCGTGTCCGCGTCCTGGGGGTAGCTCGGGGCCTGACAATAAGCATACTAAAAATACTGAATAAGACAAATACCATGCGGAAGCTAAAATAGTGGATAACTGAAAGTGGGGAATATCCAACTAATCTGAATAGATAAAACATACTAAGAGGTTAGTAATAACTAAAAAATAAACTCAACAATCCAAGCTGATTCTACTACTATGTCTGAAAATCCTCTAACTGAGTTGAGTTGATGGGACATGCCCCCCAGCTAACTCTAACAAACCTGAAACTTAAATGTAAAGACTATAAAGAAAGCATGTCTATTGTTCTCAAAGTATGAGGACTCACCACTGAAGCTGCTGAATGCAGATCAAGAATCGATCTAAGCGTGATCTCGATGCTGAGTACCTTACCCTACATCATGAAAGGATGTAGCGCAGAGTATGCGTCATTACTTTGAATGTACTGAGCATGAAAAATATAAATACTAAGTTGAACTAACATATATAAGTTAAACAAGGCATAACTTAGCAATACTATAAACTGAGCAAGAATATACATGCTGAAAACATAACTGAAAAGTTGAACTGAATGCAATGACCAAGTACTAATCATGAACAAGACATGCTAAACTGAATACTGATGTATATACTGAAAACCTGGTCAAATGCACTAAGAGTCTGACTATGGGAGCTACTATTAACCAACATAAAACCATGTGAGCTAAATGTGAAGTCTGATGTATACGCCCCATCGAGAGGACCCAATGTACCTTGCCAGGGGTTTGAAGGCATGACTGGCGTGATCACTAAATTTGATTCCACAGAGTGGACTTATACTTCTACGGGGTCACGTAGTTCTGGGACTATGAGGGTACGCTGAACCCTAGTCCAACTCGGTGCTAAGTCTACTCCCAACTGAATATGCATATGATTGAAATGTAACTGAAATAATGAGTAGGTCAAAGTACTGGCATGCTAATTGAAAATGCAACATTTATATACTGATAATGTAGCATTTGATATCTGAAGCATGATTTATATGTTTAACTGACCTAGCAAGTGTAATTCATGAACTAAGAAAATCTACACAACTAGGGTTCTGAGTTTCATACAAGGAACTGAACAAACCTTCCAAGAAACATGCTATTTCGATTTAGGATACTACAAAAGCTAAATCATAGTAATTATCCAAGGTTTTAGAAACCCTAAGTCTAAACAATATATAGAGAATCAAGGAACTAACTGAATTCTAAGGACCTTGTGGATGAAAGTAATCCACTAGTGAAATCCCACATACCTGGTAACGAAATTCATGGAGAAATCCTTTGATTTCGGGGTTGGAACTGAAGAAAACCTGCTGCGTGTTCTTGAGAAAACTAGCGCCTCTTTCTTCTCTTTTTTTTGCTCTATGTTTTGGTGATTTTAGAGAATAAAGGTTTTAGGTAGGTTCTGATAAAAATATCAGTCTTAAACTGAGTAAAATTACATAGTTTAGGTATTAAACGACGTAGTTTAAATACCCAAGGCATATTGGAAAAGACCAAACTGACCCTGACTTAACAGCTGACGAGGGCGGACCACAGCACCACTGACGGTCCATCATTGGGACTACGGCCCATTAAGTGGGTCCAAGTTCCTGGCCATGGTCTACTGGTTCTGGGGCCCCCTCTACGGTCCACTTCATGGACCGTGTGAAGGACCACAGACCGTGAAGGCCACCGTGGTTCTTCACGTGGGGTTAGGGGTCTGCTGGCTCAAGACGACTGACCCATCCATGACCCGTCATCAAGACCACGGCCCGTGGTGGGCTCCGTGGTCTGAGGCCTGAGCTCGGGTGATTCTGCCTTGCCTATACGAGCCTTCCCATGGTTGAAAAGTCCAAGTCTGATTTCTGAGGTGTTACAATTGAGGTTATAATGTGTCAAATGAAGTACTATAATTTCAAACTATTATTTCTAACACCACAGAAATTGGAATGTGATAAGGAAAGAAAAGGTTCAGATTTTTGGGACTAAGGCACTTCACTACGAGTCTTATCTACAAACCGTAAGAAGTCCTACTAGATGTAGATTGGAAGGCATAGGGTTGAGTTAGATTTTTTGAAAATTCAAATTTCTAAAGCTTGACCTAAGAGTTGCCAGGACGAGCCGTAGGAATTTGGATGGGCCATAGATGGCACCAATAGAAGTGACCCAGACTTAGTGGAATATTGGGCTTGAACTAGGGTTAGACGGAAGGGGTCTAAAGACTGTAGACTTGATGATGGGTTAGAAATTTATCTTAAAGGATGTTGAAGGAATTTTGGTTTTCTGAAGTTGGTTCTACGGTTGACTAGTACGGACTATAAGAAGTCTTATGGACTGTAGGTCCATCCCATAGAACTCATCTGACAGATATTGTTAAGGGTATTTGGGTCCTTTCCTATATATTTAATACCTATACTCTGTCATTTTGACCGTAATTATAAATCCTATAACTACCTTTCAATTCCATATTCCACTGAAACCCTTTCATTCTCTCTTATCCTCAATTTCCATCAAAGTCCATCCTCTCCAATTCTCTCTCAAGTTCAGGGAAGAAACCTAGGGTTCAAGTTTCAAGTTTCCTTTTTCCTCCATTTCTTTTGGGCTTTCTTTATCAAGGCATGATGGGATTCACCAATGGATTCCATTCATCCATTCGTTCCCTAATGAGTTCTAAGTTCCAAAGAAATTTCACCTAATTTTGATTACAGTTTTTACAATCCCCATGGGTCTTATTTTATTTTGAGTTAGTGGTTCAATTTCAATGTTCCTATGCATATTTAGACTTCAATTACATGTTTTGGAATTGATTTTATATAGACCCATGCATTATTTATGATTTTGGCTATGAACCTACGAAGATATGAATATGGTTAATGAATATTATGCATATTTTGTGATTAAAAGGATTTTTATGATCTAACGCGACTTTGAAAATAAGCATCAATGAAATTATGAAAGGTTTTCTCACATATTAACAAATCATAATTTAGTGAAAGACTATTTCATACATGCATGATTCATTATTCAAGGAGCTATTGTATCATGATTTTTTTATTTGGAATGGTATGTTGATTATTGCCTTTCCTAATATTTTGCTTTGATAATTGAATTTATCTATTTTGTTTGGATTTAACTTAGCACCAACAAAACCTGGAGGTGGAGGCTCAAGTAAGGTAGTCTCTAGTAGCAACCTATAGTTTCAAATTAGGTGCCCTCGTAAGATTGTCTTTAATGACCTAACTAGTGGATCCATAAATAACATATGAATGAATGATATGGAGTTCTATCTTGACAAGTAGACTCTCCCTTCTCGGTGTGGGAAATATATCAGATTCCATTTAATAGCTTGCATGGTCTATTATAGATTAAAACTAATATACCAAAAAAAGTAAGTTGCTTTCAAAGGTTTTATGAAGCTTCCATTATTAATTTAAAGATGCTTCAAAAATGTTCATGATTAAAGATTCTTTTTAAAGGTTTTAAGATGTTTTAGCTTGGTCATGCATATAATGTTTTCTATTATGCCCCTTATGAGCATGATTGATGTTTTTTATGAATATCCCTCAATCTTAGTACATTGCATGTACTAATGTATACTTGTGCCTACATTGACCCATATTGTAGGGTTTGATGCTTCCTCTCCTCCTGCTCGTTGCTAGCTTGGTCTACTAGTACTATTGGATTTGGGAGTCCACATATTTCGACAACAATAGCATGAAGACATTATTGCTTTCATCACTTTAGAGAACTTGTACATGGGATATTGGTTACGTCCCAACATTCTATTGATATTTAGAAAGACTTGACGAGATTTTGTAAATTTTTGCACTTATGTTCCTTTGATAATATGAGACTATTTTACCTATCCCCTTTGGTCTATTATATTCTGTTGTTTGCATTTTAAGTAGCTTGTGTAGTGCCTCTCGGGGTCTTTCATGCCATGAAATGTCTAGGGTGTACTTATGGTCGTGACAAATATGGTATTCTAAGCCAGGTTATATAAAAGGTCCTAGGAGGTCTAACAAGCCGCGTTGAGTATAGTCTCTTTCATGAGTGTGAAGCACACCAAATTTATGAATAGGAGGTTACAAGGCATTTAGGAAACTTGACTTCTTTTACTACTCTAAAGTCATTCCATAGAGTTTATCTCTATAAAGGTCCTTCTCCTAACATATATCCGATGTTTTTTTAGGGAAATGATTCCCCAAAGAGCGTATATAAGAAGGAATATGGGTTAGAATGTGGAGTCTAAGGTCCCACATGTTCCTGCAGATCCTTTAGCTAAGCAAGTAACCCATGCATAATTTTGAGCCGCTTTGTAAGTGTTGGCTCAAGCTATAATGTCACAAGTTAATAGATAAGCGATTGCTCCCAAGAGCCCAAATGTGGGTATGGAGGTAACAAGGATAAAGGACTTCACTAGGGTGAATCCTTCTGATTTCAATGATTCTAATGTTGATAAGGATCCCTAAGAGTTCATTGATAAGGTGTATGAGATATTGGAATTATGGGAGTGTGAATAGTAGAAAAGGTGGAATTTGTCACTTTCCAACTTAAGGGTGTTGCTCAAGGTTGGTTCAACCAATTGAAACAAGAGAGGATGTTTGATGTAGGTCCTCTAGATTCAGATTAATTTGAAGGAGCTTTTCTTGATGAATTCTTTCCTCTTGAAATGAGAGAAGTAAAGTTGCTTGAGTTCATTAATCTTCGTCAAGGCAATATGACTGTGAAAGAGTATGATTTGAAGTTCACCCAACTGGCTAAGTACGCTCTGACAATGGTTGCCGACTCTAGCGAAAGAATGATTATGTTTGTGTAGGGTGTTTCTAATTTGGTTTTAAAAATATATCGAACCGACATGTTGATTAAGGAGATGGATATCTACCGTTTGATGATACATGCCCAAAAAATTAAAGAGGCAAAGCTCAAGTATAGGGCAAGTGAATCCAAGAGGGAAAGGACCGGTGATGGTGACTTTTCTCATTCTAGGTCCGGTAGATATGGCCTTCCTTAATTTTGGAAAAAAATTTCCGGTGAAGGTTCTTCTAGTTCTCCGATTTCTAAGTTAAAAAAAAATAGGGTGTTTAACCCTAAACCTCAAAGAGGTAATGATGGGGGATCTTCTATATCTACTTGCACTAGGTGTGGCATGAAATATGATGGAAAATGGTTGGCTGGTACGGATGGTTGATTCAGTTATTGAAAGAGTGGTCACAAAATGGAGGATTTTCCTTTGCAAGCTATCAAGGGAAAGGAAGGTAGGAAAGCTCATCGTAGTGGTTACTATTCGAGTGCTCTAAAGAAAAATACATTCGATGCATTTTAGACACGAAATAATCCTGAGAGTTTTCCAGATATTGTGACCGGTATGTTTAAACTATTTCACCTCGATGTTTATGCCTTAGTTGATCTGAGTGATGTATTGTCATCTGTTACTTCTTATGTGGCCATGATATTTTATGTTGGTCCCAAAATCCACTCTAATACCTTTCATATCTTTACTCCTTTAGGTGATCCTATTGTTGCTAACAGAGTTTATATAAATTTCCCTATTTCTCTTTCTCATTGACTCACTCGTGTACATCTTGTAAAGCTAGATATTTTAAATTTTGATATTATTCATTGGATGGATTTACTTCATGCATGTTATGCTTCTATAAATTGTAGGACCCAATTGGCAATATTCAAGGTTTGGAACAAAGCCATCATGTCATGGAAAAGGGGATATTATGTTCTTAAAGCTTAGTTCATTTCTTGACTAAAGGCTAGGAAGATGATTTCTAAGGGTTGCACTTATCATTTTTTTCCGATAAGGGATACAGATTCCTAGACCCCAACTTTCGAGTCAGTTCAGGTAGTAACTGATTTTCCTAAAGTGTTTCACGATGATCTTTCTGGTATCCCTCTTGAAAGTGAAATAAACTTCATCATTGACCTTCTACATAATGCACAAACAATCTATATTCCTCCTTACAGTATTGCCCCAATAGAACTTAAGGAGTTAATGCGTCAGTTGAAAGATCTATTGGATAAAGGATTCATTAGACCAAGTATCTTACAATGGGGTACCTCCGGTTTTGTTTGTTCCAAAGAAGGATGGTTCTCTAAGAATGTGTACACATAATTGACAGTTAAATAAGATTACTATAAAGAATAAGTATCATATTCCAAAAATTGATTATTTGCTTCATCAATTCCAAGGTGCTAGTTTCTTTTCGGTGATTGACTTTTGATCGGATTATCACCAATTGACGGTGAACGGAAATGACATTCCAAAGATGGCTTTTCGAACCTTCTATGGTCATTATGAATATTTGGTGATGTCGTTTGGCTTGAGTAATTCCTCAGTGGAATTTATGGATTTGATGAATATGGTCTTCAAGAAATATCTTGACATGTTCGTAATTGCATTTATTGATGATATTTTGAATTACTCTCAGAGTTAAGATGAACATATTGATAATTTAAGGATTGTGTTGTAAATTCTCAAGGATCATGATTTCTATGCTAGTTTAAAAAATGTTAATTTTTGTTGAGGTTCGTTGCTTTCCTTATCCATATTGTCTTTGCTTAAGGTTTCCAAGTCGATCCTAAGAAAAGTGAGGCGGTTAAGAATTGGCCTAGACCTTTGTCCACTTCAAATATATAGAGTTTCTTAGGTTGGGCCAGTTATTATAGGAGTTTTGTGCAATGATTTTCATCTATTGCTTCGCCTTTGACGACACTGACTCAAAGGATGGTGAAATTCTTATGATCATAAGCTTGTTAGAAGAGTTAACAACAATGAAAGATAGATTCACTTTAGACCCTATTTTTAAATTAGCGGAATGATCAGATGGTTTTGTAGTCTATTGTGATACTTCAAGGATTGGTTTTGATGTGTTTTGATACAACTTGGGAAAGATATCGCTTATGCTTCAAAGCATTTAAAGGGGAATGAAATGTATTACTCAACTCATGATTTAGAATTAGCGGCGTTTGTATTTTCTCTATAGACTTGGAGGCAATACCTATATGGTGTTCATGTAAATGCCTTTACCAACCACACGAGCTTGAACTATGTGTTCACTCAAAAGTATTTGAATCTTCGCCAAAGGAGATGATTTTCATTATTGAAATATTACGACATGAGTATCCTCTGTCATTCGACTAAAGTTAATATGGTAGAAAATGAAATTAGTCGATTGTCTATGGGTAATGTTGCTCATGTTGAGGATGATAATAAAGAGTTAATACATGATGTTTATAGATTGGCTCAATTGGGTATTCACTTGACTTATTCCAATGAAGGTGGGGTTATAGTTCAAAATGGTTCGAAATTCTCTGTTATAGAGACAGTGAAAGATAAAAAAGATCTTGATCCGATTAGGGTTGACTTGAAGAAGTCGGTTTCTAAAAAAGCCTTGAGGATTTCTCTCAAGGGGGAGATGGTGTCCTTTGATATCAAGGTTTTTTGTATGTTTCAAATGTTGATGAGTTGAGAAATCAGATTTTCACAAAGCTCACATTTCTCAGTATTCTATTCAACTGTGATCCACCAAGATGCAGGGCAACTTGCGAGAGGTTTATTGGTTGAATTGTATGAAGAAGGATATTTCAGAATGTGTGGCTTAATGTCAAAATTGTCAACAAGTGAGAGTTGAGCATCAAAAACTGGTTAGTTTTGGTAAAAACATTAGCATTCCTACATGAAAGTGGGAGGATTTGATTATGGACTTCATTAAAGATTTATCTTGTACTTGTCGTCAGGTTTACTCGATTTTGGTTATTGTAGGCCGAATGATAAAATCGGCTCACTTTCTTCCCATAAAGACCCCAATTTAGGTAGAAGAATAAAAAAAGATTTATATCAAGGAAATGGTGAAGTTCCATGGACTGCCCTTGTCTATTATCTCCAATCATGGCACTTAGTTCACATCTGAAATTTGGAAGTCATTTCAGAAGGGTCTTGTTACTCAAGAGAAACTTAGCATGACTATAAACCCGCAAACCGATGGACAAGCCGAGCGTACTATCCTGACCATTGAAGATATGCTAAGAGCTTGTACAATCAATTTCTATGGTATTTGGGATGACCATTTGCCTTTAATCATGCTTTCTTATAATAATAGCTATAATTCTTGTTGGGATGGATCACTTTGAGGCTCTTTACTGTAGGAGGTGTAGGTCTCCTATTGGTTGGTTTAAAATTTGTGAGGTCTCTTTGATAGGACCCAAGTTTGTCATGAGGCTATAGAAAAGGTTCGACTTATTCGTGAAAGGTTGAAAATGGTTCAAAGTAGCCTAAAATCTTATGTCGATGTTGGAACAACAAATCTTGAATTTGAAATTAATGATTGGGTTTTTTTTATGAAGATTTCACCCATGAAGAGTGTAATGAGATTTTGAAAGAAAGGGAAGCTTAGTCCCCTTTATGTGGGCCAATATCAAATTTTGAGACGTATTGGCAAGATTTCTTATGAATTCAAGTTACATAATGATTTAGCATCAGTAAATCCAATATTCCATGTTTCATTGTTTAAGAAGTGTGTTGGATATTCGTCATCCATTGTTCCTTTAGATGTTTTGGAAGTTAAAGGAAATCTTTCTTATGTCGAGGTTTCAGTTGCAATTTTAGACCGACAAGTTCAGAAGTGGAGGAATAAAGAAGTTTCTTCTGTGAAAGTTCTTCGGAGGAATAAGTTAGTTGAGGTTGCTTCTTGGGATGTCGTAACTGATATGAGGTATTAGCTCCTCATGATTCATTCTTTTGAATTCATGCGTTTTAGTCATTCTCATGTTTTGATATGCATGCAAGTTCTTAGATATTTGATTTTTGATGTTATGATTTAGCTTTGAGTAATTCTCAATGTTTATGTGCATTACAATGAGTTTTGCATTCATGTTGGGTTGTTAGTTTCTCTCCTACTCTATTCATTCTAGCTTCAGTCCCATTCAAGGATGAATGTTCCCAAGGGGGAGATACTATTACACCTCGGATATTGGAATGTTGACAGAAATGGGAAAGTTCATATTTTTTGCACTGAGGCAGTGACTACGAGTCCTATCTACAGAAAGAAGAATGTTCTATGTGTTGTAGAAGGGAAATCTTAGAGTTGAGTTAGGTTATTGGAAAATTTATGTTTCTAAAGTTTGTCCTACGAGTAGCCAGGAGGAGTTGTAGGAGTTTTAACGGGTCATATATAGCTCTTGTTGAAGTGATTCAAACTTAGTGGAATATTGGGCTTCAGCTTGGGTTATACGGATGGGGTCTACAGAACGTAGACTAGACAACGGGTTACAGATTCGTCTCAGGGGAAGTTGAAATTTTCTTGGGTTTCTAAAGCTTGTTCTATGGTTGAGCACTACAGACAGTAGGTCCAAACCATAAAATCTATCTGATAGTTATTATTAAAGGTATTTGGGTCTTTTCCTATGCATTGAATTTCGATACTATGTCATTTTTAACCTAATTCTAAGTCCCATAACTACCTTATAACTCCTAGTTCTACCAAAACCCTTTCATTCTCAAATCCCCAATTTCCATCAGGGTTCGTACTCTCAAATTCTCTCTCAAGTTGAAGGAAGAAACCTAGGGTTCAAGCTTCAAGTCTCCTTTTTTCTACATTGCTTTTGGGATTTGAATATGGGGGTATGAGGGGATTCACCAATGGATTCAATTAAACCATTGGATCCCAAATGAATTCTAAGTTCCAATTAAATTTCACCTAATTTTTGTTAGGGTGCATGCAATCTGCCTGGGTCTTATTCGATTTTGAATTATTGTTCAATTTCAATCTTCCTATTCATATTTAGACTTCAATTAAATATTTTTGAATTGATTTTATATAGACCAATGAACTATTCATGATTTTGACTATGAGTCTATGAAGATATAAATATGATTGATAACGCTCAAAGAGACTCTTTAAAACCAATTAAAAGAGACAAAAGTTGTAGTCAATAAAAATACCTAACTAAGAGTTGGGGTCGAATCCCATAAAGAATGGTATATCGTAGAGAATTCTATCAAGAAATTTGGATTGTAAAGTCATTCATTTGTAATAGTAAAAATTAGTGGGTGGATGATTCCACTAATTTAATCAAAAATATTTGGTTATCACTTTTAACAATTACACTAAAATTTGGAAAATTCAATAATTAACAAGCAATCTAGGGGTGCGGGGATTGGAAATCAATGTCACATAGGGGTAATTGTGCTTCTGTATAGTGTTGAACATTTATCAATAGGCTGGTTCATCTTCAATGACGCTAATTATTTTTTGATCTCATAGCATCCTTGCATAGAATCTCATTTTTGTCTCATCTATATGCTATACTAAAAAATCCAATACCTTACTCTACTATCTCTTTCAATTCTAAAATTTGGCAAATAGGACCAACTCATAACCTCTATTTTCAAGCAAGTTACAAACATCAAACCTAAATTTCTAGTATTAGACAAATTACCCACTCCTATCAATATCTTTCGAGCATCCACCTGACATCAGAAGTAGGAATTAAGTTTTCAATCATAACCCATAAGTTAACCCCATGCTAATTAGCCTAAATTCATGTATGAACAACAGAAAAACAGAGTACAATACAATACCCACTACATTAAATCAACACCCAACCCCATAATTGCACCCTTAGATCTTGGGGTTTTAGCCACCCATCACAAAAATCAAAGAATGTATACCTTTCACGAAAGCAGCAAGGAGTTGCAAAAATTTAAGAAATTACAAGCAAACCCACTTTGAATTCAATTTCAATTTTTCAATTTCAAGAACAGAGTTGAAAACCCCCAAAAAATAAGAAAGTTTTCTTTACAAGGTAAAGTGTTTCTCCCTCTTCACTTTTTCATATACTAAAACTATTGTTTCTCACGTAGATTATCTCATTGTCGAACTTCCTTTTTCACTTTCCTTTGGGCTATTTATAGTTTCCAAAAATTTGGCCCAAAACTCAATACGCTACCCATTGGAATATGTTAAATGGGCTCACCAATCATGTTAGGTGAATCACCCTCTACTCTTCAGCTGACCTTTTCTTGCTCTAGGCTTCAGGTGTTTGACCCTCAGTCGGTGAGCTCGTTTGAGTCTGACTTTCATATTCGGCGTATCACTAAGTACCACATTAGTTCGCCTTTCAAGACTTTAATTTTTCTCCTTATACTGTCTCTTTTGGTGATGGTCAACAAGCTCTCCCTTCTCATTCGATGAGTCGTCTTTCCTTTTGGAGTCCACCAACCTTCCTAAAAAAATACAAGTGTTGTACAATGTCACATTTGGTGAGGTCATGTTCGTTACGCGATTCTCCCTTATTGTTTGCAATTGTTTTTACATTTTAGGCAGTTCTTTCAAACATTCATCCTGTCATTTTCCATTAACATTAATAGCTTCAAATCATAAAAATATCATTAGAATAGAACATAATTAGGCATTGAGGACACTAATTATTGAGCTTACTAGACCTCAGATGAGTGCAAATCTACCACTCATCAACACCACCAATTTTAAGTATTTCTTGTCCTTAAGTAAATAAAGAACACAATTATCTCAATAAGGGTGTCTAAAACAATATTCAATGAGAGCTAACATGCAAGTGCCTATACAAGAGTATTCTCAACACATGCTACACTCACTTATGATAAAAAAGTTTCAAATGATGACTAGTCAGTGTTAACACAAGCTCTCAAGCTCAATGTAGCTACTTCTCTAATGTAAGACCATGTTTAAAAAAAAGCATTCAAGTGCCCTCACATCAAGAACTATTCCATCCTCTCACAAAGAAAATCAACAAAGAAATAACGAATCAATGCAACTCTCACTCTCTTAAAAGAGAAATACATGCAAGTTTCATCCCATAGGTTTGCCCATATTTACCAAACATCACACAACCTAGTTCATGCAAGATATCAAGGGTCTTTTAGGCATGTAATGGGGCCCAGGGTTAAGGTATGGTCAATTTTGCATAGTGACTTCACCTTTTCAAAGCATTGTTGCAATTATCTTCACCTCTTCTCAAGTTCTTTTCATTATTTTTCATTTGAGAACTCAAACTTTGACTTTTCACTTATTTTATTTGGAATCCCCTTTATTTTATCACCTATCTTTTTCTTTTCCATTTTTCAATTTTTTTCACCACAATGGTTCTCTCTCTTTTTTATCAGGTGGTGTTCCTTCTTTTTGTAACAAACTATAAAGTTGAGTCTCAGTTCATCTTTCCACACCCCCAACTTAGGCTTTCATCCTTCCTTCCTTTCCACACCCCCAACTTAGGCTTTTGGCCTGCATTTACTATTCAAACATAACAATGCTTCAAAAAAGATTTTGGGTGAGAAGGTAGGGACAATTAGGCTCAAGAGGTTTCAATTTGGTTTTATCAACAAAGTGTTTAGGCTCAAATGGTGAGAAAATGGATGAACACCCTCACAATGTAGTCACAAAGGGTATGAGAATTTTGGTTCCCTCTTAGAATTTTTGCCAAAGATTTGATACGCCCAAATTACACTTCCCTAAAAAAGTATAAGTGGCCATTGCCATATAAAGAACCCAACTTGTAGGTTGGGTTCGATCCCACGAGGAATATGGTTCAGACTTAAACTTAACCAACAATTATATCCGTTTAGTCAAACGTTTTGCGAGAAAAGTAAACAGGGGGGTTTGTCTAAAATAACAGATTTTTTGATTAATTAACAAGTAAACAAGATTCAAACTTTGAGTTATCAATATGAGATGGAAACTAGGGTATATGTGTTCCCCACAAGCTCTTAACGCAGTAACACTAATAATGGTAATCCTTTCCTAGTGTTTGACATGCAAGATTTGTAAGTTAGGTATCCCTAAGTGATTAGTCCTCCAAGTAGGGAATTTCACCACGCAACTTGGTCCGTCTACGGGTGTATGCTTTACTAACCCTTACCTTTACCCCAGATTAGTCATCATATCAATTTAGCTTAGTTTTCACCTTCACTTCAATTGAAATCAGACTATTAGATAGCATCCACTGAATCGCTGTTGTGTAATCATGTTCTCATTCAAGTAGGAACGAGGTGAGTTCTAACATTTGAAACTGTTAAAAAGACTTCTAAACGAAAGGATTAAGAATACATGCATAAATACTATTCAAGAATTACTTAATTATTATTCATACTTTGTTAATTGCTTATGGTTCCCACAACCCTAGTTGTGAATTTAGCTACTCATGCTTGAGAGTTCACAATTCATATCTAGGTTAAAAGAATTCATGAACTTACAGTTAGAATAGATGAAACTCGAAATCTTGAATTGAATTTCAAAGTGAAAATTGTATAAAATGAATTCCGGAAATTAAATTGCTAAGAGTTTGCAAAATAGTTCCCAAAGACCAAGAACTAAAAGCATACAATAATGTCTAACCCCCAAAAATGAGAATTACAACTACTATTTATAGAAAATAAATCCCAAACTAAGCAGGAAACAAAATAAGGAAATAAACTACTCAGACGCGATTTCAATCGACGCTTCGACCTACGGACCGTGGGTCAACCTACGGCCCATAGGTCACCTCTGTGGTTCAGGTACTGGAACCTCAAATTCTCTGATCTCATCGATAGATGTGCAGGACGGTCTGTCACTCGACCTACGGACCGTCGGTGCCTCCGTGGTTACACACTTGGTCAGATTTCCCTGAACTTTCACCTACGCTTTCCCACCTACGGTCCGTGGATTGGAATACTATCCGTCCTATCTCTACGTGGTTCAAGTACAGAAACTCAACTTCTAGACCAGGACCTACGAGTGCCCATCCAAGGCCCATCACTACGGTCCGTGGTTGGCTCCGTCGTTGACTACTTCTGCAATTTCCAGCTCGCATCTTCATCAACCGCATCCAAACCTATTTCCTGCAAGAATTACACACAAACCATTATTTCTAATAACAAATTAGCCCAAGACACACACAAACTATAAGTGATATGCATCAAAAATACTGTAAACTCACAGTATATCAACACCTTCAAGCGACACACTAAAACTCTAAACGACAATTATGTAGAAGCAAACATACAAACTCAAGCAGTCACATGGCTTTCTCAATCAATTCCATCACTTAGTGCAAATCTATTCATTCAGACTCAACAAGCTAACTCATGTGGATCAAAACATGACATAGATCGACCAATAGCTATCAAAATATACACTTTTCACAATCACCAAGGTACCAACTCTCGAACAATGTAACTAGTGCCCTCACTTCAAAAAAAATCCTTTTTGACACAACAGATATGAATTCAAGTTTTAAGGATTCATTAAACACTCACGCTCAGAAGTGACTTCAAGTACAGTTAGTGCTCAATACCATAGTCTTGCCCATATTTTTACTGCATAGACTCTCCAAACTAGTCACTGGGATAACTATAGGACTTTCTTAGCTTGTAACGTAGGCTCAGGGTCATGTTGGGTACATTTGGATACTTTTTGGTGACTTTTCTGCCCTCCTTGACATTACATTGGCTTTTTACCTCATTTCTCAACCAATTCTTGACTTTTTTTTTAATTCTGCTCTTTCCCTTGACTCTCTTCCGCACAGATGTGACTTTTACTTTATCGCTCTTATTTGTCACTTTCTTCTTTTTCTTTTATTTCATCTTTCTTTGTTTCTCTTTTTCAGCATTTTTGTTTCTTTTTACTTCAGTCAAATCCTTTTCTATCTGTTCTTTTCTCTTTCTTCTACACAAAATTCCTTTCATACCCTTTTTCTTTCGGTTTCCTTTTTCATAGCCACCCTCAACTTATGTATTTTGCATCAGTTGAGGTGCACAATATCCGATGTCAGACCAGTGCCAAGATTAAGGTAACTTTTTGAATTAGCCACCCTCAGCTTAGGCTTTTGGCCTAAGTTAAGGTGCACATTTACAAGGAGGACTGGGGCCAAAATAATCTTTTAGGGAAGGTGAATTAGGTGTATTGAAAAAAACTGGTATTCATTAGGCTCAAACATTTGGATCAAAGGGAGAATTTATTTCTTTTGGTTGACTTTTAGGCTTGAGTGGACTTATTTGAACAAGGGACTATGATCATTTCCCAACTTCTAGCCTAGAATATCTTAGCAGGACCAACGGGGCAAGTTCTAGATTGGCACATACTGCATGAACATTTAAACTTTTCTCACACACACTTGGCACATTGTTTCATTATCGGATTATTGAATTACCCAGTTCAAGTTTTAGCTTAAGTCATGCTATCATACCGGCTCCTTATCATGTCAGATGGAGATCCAACACATTCAACTCATTCAGCCTATAGATCTAGCACATTTCAAATTTTTTGGACATGTATCAATTTCATTCTCTTTATGCAATCATGCTTTCATTTTTCTACCTACTTCTACACATACAATCCTAAGCATGCCGGTTCAACATAAAAGTAAATAGTCCCTTGGGGAAAAAGAGCACAGGCAAGAAAACCCAATGGGAGGGTTATGAGTTGGGTTACTCAGACTTCACCCTATCACTCAGAATATATTTACCCCACCCCCAACAAAATAAGGTGCAATTTCCCTAAATGCACAAAATAAAAGGTAAAGCATAGGGTGAAGCAAAACTATGGCGCAAATGTGCCGAAGACCCATCAAGAAGTGGGTGGGTCCGGTTTCCCGGAACCCTCTGGATCAATACTAGGGATGCCATTAGTAGCGCCCACACCAACAGTAGGAATACACTCAGTAGTGCTCTCACCAGCAGTAGTGCTTACTGAACCTGAAGGGCCAACAACAACCTCTAGGGCCCGCTGCTGTCGCACCTTCTCATCAATGATGGACTGCCTCTGGTTTGCGTCCACCTGCTGGTGCTTCTTCTTCTTCAATCGTCAAGTCTCCTCAGTGTCGGAAGTGTGATCGGAGTGGTGGCGCTTCCTAAAAGCATGGGAAGGATCGGGTGGTGGCATACTGTCACCAAAAAGGGCAGTCATCACCAACTCATCCTCCTCAACCGCAGGGTCAGACTCTGGTACACTCTCAGTAGGGGCTAGGAGGGCATCAACATCAACCTGGAGCCTAGCCAACTCCAGGACTCTCAACTCAAATGCATCCAGAAACTTATGAACGGCCTGAATCTTCCCATCCATCATGCGCTCCATCCTCGCCTAAAACTCCTCCACAGAACGTTGTATCCAGGGCCTCATGTGCTCTAGCAAGATCGCCATCTGGGTCTCTAACTTATGGACTCTGGCCAGAGGAACTATAGTGGACCCGGAAGAGGGAGTGGCTCGGGATGAGCTAGCAGCCTGACTGGTGGCGGTGGAAGGTGGAGTCGGTGCATCCATAGTAGTGGGAGGAACGACAGTGTCATCAACCTAGATTTGCTCCACATCAATAACAAGATCAACACCCAAGGATAATAGGTCAACCTGTGGCTCCTTCTGTGGTGTAGCAAGATTGACATCATCTCGAATGAGGCCGATGTCCACTGGCTTGGTCGCCTCGAGCAACCTGTCACAATGCCAGATAGGCACTGAAGCCTCCCTGCAGAGATGGAATATCAGACACAGGAAAGGAAGAGTGCTTGTTGTCTTGAAAGCCCTCTCATGGATCTCGATGATTAGAATGCGGGAGAAATCAAGTTCCAGCCCCGTAATAATAGTTGCTATCATAACGGCCCTGTCCCAAGTAACAACATTGTCTGCCTGAGTAAGGGACAGTCTAGTAAGAACCACGGACCAAAAGAACTTCGCAGCGAAGGTCAGAGTTGCCTTGCTGATAGGCAGAGTAGTATTACACACCCACTCGGTACGCTCCCCATCCTCAGCAATATGACATGCCATCCAATGAAGCAACGCCTCTCTATGATCAGCATCTCTCTGAAATGCCCCGCTCTGGACAATGCCCATTTTGTAGTCATACTCCATTGTATTAATAGGCAGAGTGTGGGCTGGGCCATAGATGAACCAGTGGATAGTAGTCGAAGAGATGTCCACGGGGAAATTCCACACCAAAGTAGCCTGGAGTGGGGCCTGAGCTACGGGCTTGGCCCGTTTAGATATGGAATTACGGACGGTGGCTGCATAGGATGCATAAAACTCTTTGGTCATCTCCTCGCTGTAGTTTCGTGGGTTCTGTGCCATCCACTCACATTTGTGCCTCCAGAACAGCTCCTCAATAACGGGCACATTATGAAGACTCCTTGTCAATACCCTGTGCTCCTCAGTAATGGTCCTGGCCATATTCCGGTGTTCATTCAGCATGGTTCCATTCTCATATATTGGGTACTGGCCCGCAACGCACCACCTGTTTGGTTCTATGGCACTGGGAACCGGCTCAACTCTGGGTGGTACAAGGGCATCCCCCGTGCTATCGGCATTGGAAGATGAAGCGGTGCTGCTGCTAGAACGGGCACCGGACTGCGACTCTCCTGTATGTGTGGGCGTTGATCAGTGTTGTGTCAGGCATGGGGTTCAACTTTCATTCAACACATCAAGTTCAACAATCAATCAAGCAATCCAAGTCTACACATGCATTTCAACATATTTTTTGGTAGTTCATCATCCGTAGGGTTTCGATTACACACATTTCAACTTACAACATAATCAAAACAACGAAACCCTATGTCAAAACTATCAATTAGACCTATCAAACCATATATTCGATTTAGTTTAACTACACACTCACACACCATCATTCCAAGGGTATTCAACCAATTATGCACGCATTTGAATTACCCGAGGTCAAGGTAATCGTTGTGACTTCAATTTGAAACAATTAAATATTCAAAGTTTGGGAGAAATCGATTTACCTTACAAGTAAGCAACGATGGTGAGTGTGTGATCACGTGCAAATTCTCCTAGACCAACGGTGACACCGAACCCGGACCGTGAAAGCTTTTGGAGAGAAAATGGAAGTGATGGAAGGTTTCTTTTGAACTTTGGGATAATGGGGAAAGGAAAATTAGAAGGGAAAGATATTGGGCAGTAAATGGGGGAGTTTCAGGGTTGAAAATTGGATGATTGAATGGTTTATAACGGTTGGGAGGAAAGGATGAAAGTGGGAAATGGTTTAAAAATAAAGGTTTATTTTAATTTGGGGATCTGGGTCGGGTCATTAGAAGCCCTAACTTGGACCCACGAGACCCCGTCGACGGTGTGTGGGTCGACCTACGATCCATCGATGGGGTCTGTAGGTCATTCCAACACTTAGTAAAAATCAAAAAACATACATGGGGTCTACGGATGCCATCCACGGTCCGTGGATTGACCGACGGACCGTCGATGGGATCTGTAGACCACTGCAACAACTTAATTTATGTAGATTTCTATCTTTTTTTCCCTGCACACGGAGCAAACATTCGGCCTTCCTTTTTACATTTTCTATACACTTTTTAGACACGGACCCAATTCTATATCTAGCCAACACTAAACATAATAAACACCTATCTAAAGAGCTACAAAATAAAAAAGAAAGAAGAAAAACTCCTATATAAAAAAGAAACTCCTATAGTTGGCTAGATTGTACATCTTGGGTTGCCTCCCAAGCAGCGCTTTATTTAACGTCACAGATCGACGCAGACACCTCGATTACTCAGAATTCATCAAGGAGCCAAGCCTCTATCACTTCATTTATACTCTCAGCTTTTCCCAAGTAGATTTTGATCATCTGGCCGTTCACCTTGAACCTTGTTCCTTCATTGTTCTCGAGCTCAACCGCTCCATGTGGAAATACTTGAGCCACTTTGAATGGCCCGGTCCACTTGGACTTGAGCTTGCCAGGAAACAAGCGCAACGTTGAATTAAATAAGAGCACCAAATCACTCTCATATGCTTTTAGGCAAAACAAATCAAGCTCATTCAAGTCATGCAGTCGTTGACTCGATGCGGCGCCCCAATCCAAATTTAACTTCTTTAGCGCCCACATAGCTTTGTGCTCTAGCTCTACAGGCAAATGGCAAGATTTCGCATATACAAGTTGGCAGGGGGACATACCTATGGGAGTTTTGAAAGCATTGCGATAAGCCCATAGAGCATCATCAAGCCTCCTCGACCAGTCAATTCTGTTAGCATTTACGGTCTTTGCAAGAATTTGCTTTATCTCGCGATTCGACACTTCAACTTTCCCACTTGACTGCGGATGAGACGGGGTTGCTACACTGTGACGAACACCATACTTCTCAAGCAACGCCTTAAACAATTTATTACAAAAGTGAGAACCTCTATCGCTTATGATTTCCCTTGGTGTACCAAATCTGGAGTAGATATTCTTTTTCAGGAATGCGGTGACACTTTTACCCTCATTGTTGGAAAGCGCAACTGCCTCCACCCATTTTGATACATAGTCAACCGCAACAAGAATGTACTTCATTCCATTCAAACTCACAAAAGGATCCATGAAATCAAGAACCCAAACATCAAAAGGCTCAGTCACCAATACTGGATGCATTGGTAGTTCTTGCCTTTTTGAAATTCCTCCTTCTCATTGGCAACGATCACAAGACTTGGCGAAATCATGAGCATCATGGTGGATGGTAGGCCACTGAAAATTTTTGTGAGCAGTTTGGATACCACTATGGTTCCCACCAACAGGCGATGAATGACACTCCTCTAGTATAATCATCATCTCAACCTCGAGCACACAGCGACGAATAATTCGATCAGCAAAAACACGAAACAAGTAAGGCTCATCCCAAAAGAATTTTTTCACATCAGACATGAATTTTTTTCTTTTGTGGAATGACATATCCCATTGAAACAAATCACTTGCCAAGTAATTAGCAAAATCTGCAAACCAAGGGATAAGATCATAAGAGGCCGCCAATACTTGTTCATCAGGGAACACATCATTAATCTCAACTGCATCCTCAAACTTCATCATAGCTTCTTTCTCTAACCTGGACAAATGATCAGCAACCTGGTTTTCTATCCCCTTTCTATCCTTTACCTCAAACTCGAACTCTTGCAATAAAAGCACCCATCTAATCAGCCTTGGTTTTGCATCCTTTTTAGCCATCAGATACCTCAATGAAGAATGGTCAGTATGCACTATGACCTTACAACAAAGCAAGTAGGACCGAAATTTCTCGAATGTGAAAACCACAGCAAAGAGTTCCTGTTAAGTCACAGTGTAGTTCTTTTACGCCACATTCAGAGCTTTGCTTTCATAGTATATTGGATGAAGAATCTTCTCTCGCCTCTGTCCTAATACTACCCCAAGTGCCACCCCGCTCGCATCACACATCACTTCAAATGGTTGTCCCCAGTCCGGTGAAATAATGATAGGTGCGGAAGTTAACTTGGCTTTTAACTCTCCAAATGCTCTCAGACAAGCATCATCAAAATCAAACTTACACTCCTTTTCGAGTAGTTTGCACAATGGGTGTGCAGTTTTCGATAAATCTTTTATGAACCTCCGGTAGAAACCTGCATGCCCAAGAAAACTCCGAACACCTTTGACAGAGATGAGTGGTGGAAGCTTTTCTATTACCTCAACTTTGGCTCTATCAACCTCAATATCCTTCTGCAAGATCCGATGACCCAGCACTATACCCTCTTTCACAATAAAGTGGCACTTCTCCCAATTGAGCACAAGATTGCACTCTTCACATCTTTTTAGTACCTCGGCCAAATGCATCAGACAACCATCAAACGAATCACCTATCACAGAGAAATCATCCATAAATACCTCAATTTTGTCCTCAACCATATTTGAGAATATCGACATCATACACCATTGAAAAGTCGCAGGAGCATTACACAACCCTAATGGCATCCTTTTGAAGGCGAAAGTCCCGTAAGGACAACTGAAGGTGGTTTTCTCTTGATCTTCCGGAGCTATGGAGATTTGATTGTACCCCGAATACCCATCTAGAAAGCAATACCAACCCTTACCAGTGAGACGATCTAGCATCTGATCTATGAACAGCATTGGGAAGTGGTCTTTTTCTATCCATGCGTTTAGCTTGCGGTAGTCCATGCACACTCTCCAACCAGTAACTGGACTCATGGAATAAGCTTATTTTTAGCAATCGGAACCACGGTGATTTCCCCTTTCTTGGGAATACACTGAAAATGACAAACCCAACTACTATCAGCGATGGGATATATGACTCCAACATCCAACCACTTAATGATCTCCTTTTTCACAACCTCTTGCATAGGGGGATTCAATTTCCTTTGATGCTCAATACTTGGCTTACTATCCGGCATGAGTTGGATTTTGTGAGAACAAATGTCCGGTGGAATCCCAATAATGTCCGCAATAGTCCATCCTATAGCCCTCTTAAACCTCTTCAATACAGATACCATGGCCTCTACTAGCTCGCCGCTCAAATCAGTAGCAATGATTACTGGTAAAGTGCGTTCTTTCCCCAAGAATACATACATCAAGTGGTATGGTAGAGCCTTGAATTCCAGTTTCAGAGGCTCATCTACAGACGGTTTTGCAGGTGGAGAGTATTGATTCTTCATATCTAACTCTAATCTATTTGGTTTGGAACGAAATTCATCATTAACATTGTTAGTGCATCAACACCCAACCTCTCTTCAATAGACACTTTCGAATCGTGCTCCACAATGTGATTAACCACCGATATTGATTTAAGATCACTTTCCTACTTCATCGACCTACAGATGTTAAAAGTTACATTCTCATTGTTCAGTCGGAATTTCATCAGCCCTCTCTCCATATCGACTAAAGCACGCCCAGTAGCAAGGAATGGTCTCTCTAAGATGATGGGGACCTCAAAATCAACCTCACAATCAAGTATCACAAAGTATGCCGAAAAGATGAGCGACTCCACTTTCACAAGGACATCTTGAAGTAATCTATGGGCCTCTTCACAGTTCTGTCAGCCATAAGTAGACGCATCGCAGTAGGTTTTGGAGCCCCTAAACCGAACTTCTTGTAGATGGACAATGGCATCAAATTAATGCTGGCACCTAAATCACAGAAAACTTTTGCAAAGTGTAACATCCCAATGGTACAAGGAATAGTAAAAGCTCCAGGATCCTATTTCTTTTGCACAAGTGACCTAGTAGCAATAGCACTACAATGCTGCAGCCTCTCATCATTCTCACAACTAACAACCCTCTTTTTGGTCACCAAGTCTTTCATGAATTTAGCATACCAAAGCATTTGTTCCAAAGCTTCTATCAATGGGACATTTATGGACAGTTGCTTCAACATAGCTATGAACCTGTGGTATTTTTCCTCTTTAGTCTTTTTCACCAATCTCTGTGGGAATGGAGGTGGAGGTCTAGGCATGGGAACAACTTTTTGGGTCACCTCAGCTTCCTTTTTAGTATCATATTTTGGAATTTCAGTAACCTCAATCTCATCCTCATCCTCATCCTTCTCTATCACTCTTTCAACCTCAGACGGCATGGGGGGTCAATGTTCTACTTTCCTCCGCGAGTGGTGACTGCCATACAATGCTTATTTTTTTTTGGATTCAGAATGGTGTTGCTAGGAAGTGTGTCAGGCTGACGTGGGTTCACAGTGGTGGACAACTGACCAAACTGCTGCTCAAGTTGCTTGATTGACACTGCATAGGCATCAAATTTTTGACCGATTCTAGACAAGTCGTTTCGCATCTCTTTCACATTCTCATAAATTGCATCAAACCTCTTCATCATATTTTGCATCATATCCTCAATGCGTGACATACTATTACCACCCTCTCTATTACCAGGAGGAACAGAGGGTCCAACCTTAGCATTCCTGTTGCCATAATTGTTCCGGTTGTAATTGTTGTCACGATTGTAAATCCCATCCCGGATATAGTTACCCTCATGGTTGTAGTTACCCTAACGATTGTAGTTTCCATAGTTCCGACCTTGGTTTCCTTGACCTTGGCGCCAATTATCCGTGTTGGAACCTTATGTGTTGGTTCAAAAACTCCCCATCTAATGATTAACCAAATTCGCATCCTCCTCATAGTAGCACTCCTCAACTGGTGGTGGTGGAGATCTAGTCAGATAATTCACATCATTTACTTTTTCTGCATTACCACTCACATGTTTCAAGACAAAACCAAGTTTTGTCCTTATTTCAGCCATCTCTTCACGAATGTCATCATTAGATTGATTAGGTGCAGTTTGGACAGCGAACGTGCTTCTACCAGTATTATCCTTTCTCGTGCTCCACGCCTTATTATTTTGGGAAATCCTTTTAAGTTTTTTAGCGATCTCCTCAAAAGTGCACTCACCATATGATCCTCTAACAATTGTATCTAACACAGCTCTTCCACTATCATCCTGCCCTCTGTTGAAATACTCCTTCAATGACTCATCATCAATGCAGTGATTCAGAACACTTCTCATGAACCCAGTGAACCTATCCCAAGAACTGCTTATAGACTCTCCAGGTAGTGCTGTAAAATTATTCAGTTTATCCTTGTGATTTAACTTCTTGGACACCGGAAAATACCTTGCTATGAACACCTTATACAATTGGTCCCATGTGTAGATCAAATTATAAGGCAGCTCATAAAACCACACAGCAGCATCAGCATCACAGGTCAATGAAGATGGGAACATTCTCAAACCTATGACATCCATATCCAACTCCGATCGTCCTACACAACTCTTGCAAACACTAGACAATTTGGCCATGTGAGCGTATGGATCTTCTTATGCCAACCCAGCAAACAACCCTCTCGTTGTAAGAATCTGTATCAGACTGCTAGTTACCACAAATGTATGACATAAAGGTAGAGGAGGGAGAACAATAGGCCCATCTGATCCAACCGTATCATAGTCATCCCTGTAGTGATCACGAAATCTCGGTGCTGGCGAATTCTGCATACTTTCTGCATTTCTGATTAGATTACCACCATGAACCTGAGCGGGCACATTAATAACCCCTGGGGGCTGCAATTTAACTCCATCTCCTTGACCCTTTATTATTGGATTGTTGTGCACTCCTTGATTATTCATTCTCCTCAAAGTCTTACTCAATTCAGGATCATAGGGGGTCAAAGGTTCGCCTCGACTCCGTGTACTTGGCATACACTAGAGTAGAAACCTGTAGAAAATAGAAACAAAGCAAAACGTAAAATCAGGAAATATTTGACTAAAGTTCAACAATGTTGTTAGTTTAATCTAAAAGCCATATTCCCCGGTAGCGGCGCCAAAATTTGATACACCCAAATTACACCTCCCTAAAGATGTATAAGCTGTCGTTGCCAAATAAAGAACCCAACTTGTAGGTTGGGGTCGATCCAGCGAGGAATATTGTTCAGACTTAAACTTAACCAACAATTATATCCTTTTAGTCAAATTGTTTCCGAGAAAAGTAAACAGGGGGGTTTGTATCTAAAATAACAGATTTGTTGATAAATTAACAAGTAAACAAGATTCAAACTTTGAGTTATCAATATGAGATGGAAACTAGGGTATATTTGTTCCCCACAAGCTTTTAACGCAGTAATCCTAATAATAGTAATCCTTTCCTAGTGTTTGACATGCAAGATTGGCAAGTTACATATCCCTAAGTGATTGGTCCTCCAAGTAGAGAATTTCACCACGCAAGCAAGTTACCCACTCATAACCTCTATTTTTAAGCAAGTTACAGACATCAAACCTAAATTGCTAGTATTAGACTAATTACCCACTCCTATCAATCTCTTTCGAGCATCCACCTGACATCAAAAGTAGGAATTAAGTTTTCAATCTTAACCCATAAGTTAACCCCATGCTAATTAGCCCAAATTCATGTATGAACAGCAGAACAACATAGTATAATACAATACCCACTATATTAAATCAACACCCAACCCCATAATTACACCCATAGATATTGGGGTTTTAGCCACCCATCACAAAAATAAAAGAATGTATACCTTTCACGAAAGCAGCAAGGCGTTACACAAAATTATTAAATTACAAGCAAACCCATTTTGAATTCAATTTCAA
The DNA here is from genome assembly GCA_029582245.1 of Solanum etuberosum. Taxonomy (NCBI): domain Eukaryota; kingdom Viridiplantae; phylum Streptophyta; class Magnoliopsida; order Solanales; family Solanaceae; genus Solanum; species Solanum etuberosum. Next base: position 1,390 of record JAJONR010000489.1, on the reverse strand, counting down.
TTTGTCAATTTCAAGAACAGAGTTGAAAATCCCCAAAGAACAAGAAAGTGTTCTTTACAATGTAAAGTGTTTCTCCCTATTCACTTTTTCTCTACCAAAACTATTGTTTCTCACGTACATTCTCTCATTGTCTAACTTCCTTTTTCTCTTTCCTTTGGGCTATTTATGGTTTCCCAAAATTTGGCCAAAAACTCAATACGCTACCCATTGAAATATGTTAAACGGGCTTACCGATCATGTTAGGCGAATCGCCCTATACTCTTCAGCTCACCTTTTCTTGCTCTAGGCTTCAGGTGTTTGAACCTCAGTCGGTGAGCTGGTTTGAGTCTGACTTTCAAATTCGGCGTATCACTGAGTACCACCTTAGTTCGCCTTTCAAGCCTTTAATTTTTCTCCTTATACTGTCGCTTTTGGTGATGGTCAACAAGCTCTCCCTTCTCATTCGATGCGCCGCCTTTCCTTTTGGAGTCCGCCAACCTTCCTCAACAAATACAAGTGTTGTGCAATGTCACTTTTGGCGAGGTCATGTTTGTTAGGCGATTATCCCTTCTTGTTTGGCGATCATCAATGTATTGTTTGTAGTTGTTTTTACATTTTAGGCAGTTCTTTCAAACATTCATCCTGTCCTTTTCCATTAACATTTATAGCTTCAAATAATCAAAATATCATCAGAATAGGACATAATTAGGCATTGGGGACACTAATTGTTGAGCTTAATAGACCTCAGATGAGTGCAAATCTACCACTCATCAACACCACCAATTTTAACTATTTCTTGTCCTTAAGTAAATCAATAATACATTTATCTCAATAAGGGTGTCTAAAATAATATTCAATGAGAGCTAACATGCAAGTGCCTATACAAGAGTATTCTCAACACATGCTACACTCACTTATGATAAAAAAGTTTCAGATGATGACTAGTCGGTGTTAACACAAGCTCAAGCTCAATGTAGCTACTTCTCTAATGTAAGACCATGTTTCAAAAAAAAAGCATTCAAGTGTCCTCACATCAAGAACGATTCCATTCTCTCACAAAGAAAATCAACAAAGAAATAACGAATCAATGCAACTCTCACTCTCTTAAAAGAGAAATACATGCAAGTTTCATCCCATAGGTTTGCCCATATTTACCAAACATCACACAACCTAGTTCATGCAAGATATCAAGGGTCTTTTAGGCATGTAATGGGGCCCAGGGTTAAGGTATGGTCAATTTTGCATAGTGACTTCACCTTTTCAAAGCATTGTTGCAATTATCTTCACCTCTTCTCAAGTTCTTTTCATTATTTTTCATTTGAGAACTCAAACTTTGACTTTTCACTTATTTTATTTGGAATCCCCTTTATTTTATCACCTATCTTTTTCTTTTCCATTTTTCAATTTTTTT